>CM063313.1:25097934-25184858 GCA_032173965.1 Sitta carolinensis | reverse complement strand
ATCAAGGTCCACACACCACATGACTTAAAAACAGTCTTGAGTCAGAAGGCTCAACAATGGCTGACAGATGCTAGGATATTAAAATATGAAGTCATTCTAATGGATACCAGCAATTTAGAACTAATGACCTCCAAGAGCTTGAACCCAGCGCAGTTTTTATTGGGGAGCCTCCATATGAGTTAGAACAGAACTGCTTGGAATTAGTGAATTTCCAAACAAAAGTGAGGGAAGATTTGCAAGATATACCTCTACCCTATGGAAAAATATTATTTACTGATGGTTCCTCCAGAGTAGTGGAAGGAAAACGACATTCTGGGTATGCAGTAGTCATGAAAACAGAAAAAGGAGAATTAGAGGTACTAGAAAAAGGGAAATTACCCCCCAGCTGGTCAGCTCAAAGTTGTGAAGTTCAAGCTCTAAAGAGAGGTCTGGACTTGTTAGAAAAAGAAAAAGGAACAATTTACACAGATTTGAGGTATGCCTTTGGAATAGTTCATACCTTTGGTAAAATCTGGGAAGAGCAAGGCTACCTAAATTCAAAAGGAAAGAACCTAGCACATGAAGGACTAATAAAATCAGTGTTAGAATCCCTAACCAAACCCACAGAAATTGCAGTGGTCCACATAAAAGGACATCAAAAAGGAGACACTTTAGAAAACAGAGGAAAACGATTAGCTGATCAGGTAGCAAAAGAAGTAGCTGTAAATCCAGAGGGACCAATAAAAATCCTGAAACTAGACAAGGTAATGACTGAAGAAGAAGAGAAAAGGGAACCAATATTTAGTAAGAAAGAATGGGAAGCAATAAAGAAACTGGAATTATCTCAAGGAGAACAAGGGGAATGGTTAACATCAGATGGGCGAAAATTTTTGAACAAAGCTTTAGCCCGGAAAATGTTAAATGAGATACATGAACTAACTCATTGGGGAACCCAAGGGATGTGTGACCATTTCTTGAGGGAAAATTTGTGCCTCGGAGTTTATGATTTGGCAAGAGCTATAACAAAGGGGTGTATAATATGCCAAAAAGTAAACCAAAAAGTAATGAGGAAAACTGAACCTGGGGGAAGAGAGTTGGCCTTAAGACCATTCCAGAGTGTACAAATAGATTTCACAGAAATGCCCCCTATACAAGGGTATAAACATTTATTAGTAATAGCTGACCACCTGACACATTGGGTAGAAGCATTTCCCATGAAGAGAGAAACAGCAGAGGAAGTTGCCCGAGTAATACTGGAAAATATTATCCCCAGATATGGTTTAGTTAACACTATTGACTCAGATAGGGGATCCCATTTCACTTCCCAAGCCCTACAAGCTATTGTAAAAGCCCTAGGAATAAAATGGAGACTACACACCCCATGGCACCCCCAAAGTTCAGGTCGAGTAGAATGTATGAATAAAACATTAAAAAATGTGTTAACGAAACTGAGGACTGAGACCCAAATGAATTGGTTAAAGTGTTTACCTCTCGCCCTCTTGAGAATCAGAACCAAGCCACGATCTGACCTTGGGGCATCCCCATACGAAATGATGTTTGGGCTTCCCTTCCTGATGACCCCTTATAGCACTGGAGACTATATAAGGGAGAAGAAATGACTAGAAAATACTTAGAGACAATTGGAAAGACCCTAAATAATTTAAGAAAAAGAGGGTATCTCCCTCAAACCTCCCCATTTGACACCAATACCCACCAAATCAGTCCTGGAGATTGGGTACTAATCAAATCCTGGAAAGACACTCCATTAACCCCAAAATTTGAAGGTCCCTTCCAGGTTCTGCTAGTGACCCATGCTGCTATCCGGACCCAAGAAAAAGGGTGGACTCACGTCTCCTGTGTGAAGGGACCAGTACCGCCTCCCCCTAACTGTGGACAAAATCCAGAAAGATCCCCCACGAGTTTCTCCAAGTGGATTGCCATCCAAGATCCTGCCAGCTTTAAAGTAACTCTTAAGAAACAGCCAAAGAAAGACTGAAAAGAAATAGAAAAAAAGGGTGGACTCACATCTCCTGTGAGCAGGGACCAGTACCGCCTCCCCCTAACTGTAGACAAAACCCAGAAAAGACCCCCCCCGAGTCTCTGAAAGTGAATTGCCATCCAAGATCCTGCCAGCCTTAAAGTAATTCTTAAAACAGCCAAAGACAGACTGAAGAAGAAATAGACAAAAACTACAGAGTTCTGTTAAGCAAAATTGTTGTTAAAGTATATATATATATATATATATTTGTTAAGATGTTGTAATTGTTAATGTTTTAGTATAAATTAGTATTCTAATGTAGATTGTTAATATTTTGGTATGTTCTAATGTAGATTGTTAATATTTTGATATAAATTGTTAAAATTTTCAATCCAAATAGAATAAGTTAAATAAAAAATCCCCATCGACTTCCCTCACAGAACATTTCCCAAAGGCATTTAAATTAAAAGGTGGGGAAAAAAAAAAAGAAAAAAAGGACCTTATTAATGGAAAAAAGAGGATCTTCTTACCGGGAAAAAGAGGACGTTCTCACACCTCCAAACCTAAGAGGCAAAACCGGGTGAGGCTAAAGAGAAGGGTGAGCCATGAAGCCCCCTAGGACAAAACTAGCTCATACCGGACTCTTAGGTGGACTAATGTTAGTCCAGTCAATAAGCTTGGCACTAGGAGGGAGTGGAGAAACATGCACGAAGTGCTACTACCCTCTTTATGATGAAGAAGACCTAGGATCACTAACGAGGGTCCACACAAACATTAATCCCACCTGTTTTGATCATACACAATTAGAAACTTGCCAAGAAGAAGGAAAAACATATTGGCTCACAAAAAATACTGCCTCACATAGGCAGCGCCTGATTGGTGAATGTCCTGTAAGGGAAGCCTGGTTCTGTTTTGAGCAAGAAGGAATGAATGACATAATAAAAGAAAAACAATTGACAGTAAAAAAGGAAAACCTAGATAAAACACTGGGTAAAAATCTATTCATAGACTTAATGAGAAAATCAGTAAAGAACTAAATGTAACCAATTGTTGGGTGTGTGGAAGTACCCAAATGTCAGATATTTGGCCCTGGGAAGGAATTAGTTTAACACCTCTAGACATTTTAAGATGGAAATTAGCTGAGCAAAAACCCAGAATCACAGGAAAAAGGAGGCAAGAACAATGGGACCTGAAAGCAAAAGTGATCGGAGAAGAATGTATTAAAAGGACAGGAAAGAAATACCAAACCCCCGTAGGGAGAACAGCCTGCAAATGATATTTAATTGTAAAAGATTCAGGGAGCAGGTGGATCCCACAAGAACCAAATAGATATTGGACTACTACAAGAAAAGAAAGAGGAGGTATCTACCATGAAGGGTATAAACTTTATGAGTGTGCAGACAAAGGAATAAATCCTTTCCAAGGATTGAAAGAGCTCTCCAAATATTGGGAGTGCCCCACAGAAACGCAAGACATATTCTGGGAGGCCCCTGAGCATTTATTCTGGATTTGTGGAAACACTGCCTATACCCTCCTCCCTGGAGATTGGACAGGAAGCTGCACCATTGGAGCAATAAAACCTGCTTTCTTCCTCCTACCTAAGGAATCAGGGTCATACTTAGGAGTCCCCTTATATGATAACTTAAGAACGAGTAATCGGAAGACAAGACAGGTAATAAACCTAGAAAGTAAACAAAAATGGAAGGGAAAAATTTGGACCCCTGAAGAAATAATTAAGACCTATGGACCAGCCACTTGGGCCCAGGATGGATCCTGGGGGTACCGTACTCCTATTTATATGCTAAATCAAATCATCCGTCTCCAGGCAGTACTAGAAATAGTGTCAAATAAAACAGCACTTGCCCTAGACCACATTAGCACACAATTGACACAAACCAGAGCTGTAGTCTACCAAATTTGGCTTGCAGTAGACTACTTATTAGCAGATGAAGGAGGCATTTGTGGGAAGTTTAACTCCTCAGAATGCTGCCTGGAAATAGATGATAAGAGTGAAGTTATCAAAAACATTTCAAAAGAAATACGAAAAGTAGCTTATGTAGGCACCCAAGAATGGACTCCTCTAGGAAACTCAGACTGGTGGAACGACTTTTGGTCATTCAAAGTAGGATGGTGGAAGAAAGCAATCTTTATTGCTGTCTGTGCCTTTGGAAGCTTCTTATTTTTACCCTGTTTACTTCCCTGTGTAATCAAGACAGTGACCACCACAGTACAAGCTAGCATTCAGATCCCTAAAATAACAGATAAAAAATAAGCCAAAATTATGTTAATGGGAACTCAGAATCAGAACCAAGAACATGAATCAGCTATACAAATATATAACCAATACCAGAAATCTAGAGAAATATACTCCAATGATTCAGAAGTTGAAGATTGATGCGGACTAAAGCCCGATCAAAACATAAGACGGGGGATATTGTTAGAAAGAAAAAAAGAGTTAAGAGTTATTGTTAACCATATTTGTAGTTGCAAGGTTAATGTTTGTAGTAACAACTGTTGTAACTGTTGAATAGTGTTAAAAAAAATCACCTACCTCATGTCTGTATTGTAGCCCTATCCCAAGTTCCTGTATCCTGTTTCCTGTATCCTGTTTCCTTGTTCCTGTGTCTATCGGGCCCCGCCTCCACTGCTCCCCTACTCTTCCCCATGACAACCAGTGGCTCCACCCAGTATGTAAACCATGTGAACTCCCAGACCCCCGAGGGACCACGGGAGTGAGAGCACCGCATACAAACTGCTGAAGTTTAGAAACTAATAAACAGATACTTTGCCAAACCACCCTAGAAGATTGGGAAGAACAACAGCTATCTGGAGAACTGTTTTAATCATCTCACATCTCACTGTAACAAGAATAAGACTTGCTCGGAGTCACCCCCCTGGACTTTAAACGAGCCAAGTAGTCTCCTATGGGACTCCTGCGAGGGCGGAGACTCCAGCTGTGTCGTTAAGGCAAAGCTGCTTGCACCTCCTCCTCTTTGTTGTCCACAGGGAGCAGTGGCGGTGAACGCGACCCCTCGAGCCCCCTCCCCCAGGCTGATCTCACAATAAAGGCTTTAAAAAGGAGCAGAAGAGTTCCTGGCCCATTTATTTATACCACCCTGCTGCACCATAAAACATAGGGAAGTGTACCATAAATAAGAAAGTCCCATAATTGCCAAAATACAATTATGAAAAAGAAAAAGGCATTCTGTATTGAGCCTAGATGGATGAAAGCTAGGGATAGACATGATTTCTTGTATTGATTAGGTAATCTTGGAAAACTGCTCAAGATGCACAGTTTCCCAAAGGTTAAAGGACCTACTAAAAGTATGCATATCCTGTATGTTTGTTTTCTTCCATTTCCTTTTCACAGTACCCACTATCACACTTGCTATATTCCCTCAATTTTCCCTCCTATCACATCTGACAAGGCTCCCTCTGCAATATCTACCTTCTCCTGCCTCCTTATCCCCTCTTTTCCCTCCCATGGCTCACCTCTCCCACTAGTACCTTGCAGTCCCCTGTACATGCTTTATGTACCTTCTTGCTGGCATGTGGACAAAAAGCTTCATCTTAAGGTTAATGAAGATATGCTGACAGGCTTCTACCAAACACAGTGAAAAGGGACTGAGCTTCCTCTGTCCTGCTGTGATGGCAGGAGCCTCTCACCTCTGCAAGCTGTTTAACTTTTAACAGGACTCATAGGTGTCTGCTGTCTCTGAGTCAGTTCCCTGACCACCATCATACTTTCTTGAAAGATTCCAGCAATTCATAACATAAAGCCCAGTTGCACAATCACCATCTCTCTGGAAAACATCCTTAAAAAAAAAAATAAATTATAATGTTACAACAACTTTTGGAAATAAAATAATCAAGAATATATTTTAAACTGGGGAGAACAAGAGAGTTTGAAATTTTTCAGGTTGTGATTTGAAAGCAGTCTTCTGACACAAGTTGTACAGAATGAGAAATAGGTTTTTAAGATATAGCTTGATAACATTTCTAAATAGCAAGCTTTGCACATTGTGGTAGAAGATAGACTGATACCACAATATGTCAGGATATTCCTTCCAGTTTCATAATCTTGTAACATGTGCTCTGTGATCTAACATGTTTTTAAACAGTGTGATACAGCACAATTAAAATACAGCTGAAACAAATTATTCTTTCACAAAATTAAATAATAAAATAGCAATTACCAGGAGCATATGTACTCAAAACTGATGAATCCATGGATCCAGGCCTTCAGCTGGGGATGAGGTAGAAACTCTGCACTTCTTACTTGGAAGACAAAGACCCAGCAGAACGTCCTTTTTGTAGTATTGTGTGAAACTTTCATTTTCCCTTGAATCAGAGTAGTTTTCAGCTTTGTTGCACCTTGTTGTGACAGAAGTATCAGCTGCCTCTAACTGCCAACTGTTATTAAAGCTCCAACTGGGTTCAGATATGTATCTTTACCCTTCTTAATTGCATTGGGCTCATACACCTGTCCAGAGGTCAGATGAAGCAGGAAATAGCCAGGAGAAATCAAAAAGATTGAAGAGAAAGTCATAAGAATTACATATTCAAGTGGGCCTGGATATCTTAACAAACAACTCAAATTAATTTCAATACTAAGATTCCATCTGCCAGAACTCTCTGTGCCAAAATTAATGGGCTTCTCTAGTTTTCAAGTTCCCTTATATTGCACCCAGGATGACTTTTAATATTCCTGCTATCTGTAAGACCTCCAATACTGTTTTTGGTTTTTAATCTAATATTTTTGTTTTAAAAACAATATCCCTTTTCTATATTTTTGTGCCCCTGAATACAGGCTTGAACAGCTCTGGAAAGGAAGTCACTCATAAAGCTTTCTACGAGCAACTTAATCAACTTTTCTGTAGTTTATGATGTATGCAAAATCAATTAAAATAGTCTCTGATTCATGACTCATTGTTGTCCTCTGTTGTAAATCAACCATTGCAAAGTTTATAGCTTGCTTCTCATCTTATTTAAATTCAAGGTCCAGCTGGGGGAAATAGCAAATGTTTTTCTGAGATTTGTGCTTTCCTCAGTTTTCAAGATCTGTAGAATAGTACTTGTTCACTATTGAAATGAAAATATCAGTTGAAAACCTGAGATTGCTGAAAAAAAACTTGGCATAACTTGGTAGGTGACTTTTTTCCTTCTGCACTGATATAAATGAGTGCTTCATTGTGCTTCTGAAGATGAGAGAACAGGCACTGAAGTGCTGGAGCTAGTCTTTGACTGAAATGAAGAACTGAGATCAAAAGCTTCTTACAGAGTTTAAAATGACCATACTGTAACTGAGAAGGGAGGACTTCTAGTTCACAAAACCTAGTTTATTTAGCTCAAGTACCAACAGAAATGCAAGCTAAAGATCATGAAATCATAGCATCACCAAACTTCTGTGGTACACAAGTGACTGATGCCCACACAGCTTTGTTGTTCATCAGGTCCAAACTGCATAGATCAAATTATCTGAGATAAGGCTTTTTCCAATCATGGAATAAATTTACATACAGACTCTGTGGCATTTTTATAAAATGAGGAAGAGTTTACAGTCAATATGACTATACCTCATTCATGTAAATGCAAACCATCTTTACAAACTGTCTTGTTTGCTTTTCCCTGTGCCCTACTCCTTTATGCTACTTTATTATTGGTATGTCCAATATTGCTGTGGGGATGTTTCCCAGTTTGTCTGGACCTCGCTGCTGAGCCAAACAGCTGCTGCTGTGGTGTTTCATCCCAGTGGCCAGCTGGTGATATAGCCAGGACTGTAGAGACAAGTCCGGGCATGCCAGGACTCCGGGAGCAGCAGGATGAGCTTCCTCCATGGAGGCTCGCTCCAGGTTTGCCTCTGCAGGAGAAGCTTTAAGGCGATGGTGAAGGCAAGGAGTCAGTTCTGATGGAGGGTTTCATTCAGAACATTTATTCTGGCCTGCAGGCCTCTGAATCTCATAACAACTCCAGCAGAACTCCCTGACCACGTGGTTGCTCATCCTTTTAACCAGGGGAGAGGGGGAGGGGTCAGGAAGCCACCAACCAGGTACAGGTGAGGAGACACTAGGGGACAAAGGACACTCAGATGGCCAATGCCCCCCCAGGGGTAGAGAGCATCCTTTGAACCTACCAATCACTCGACACCCTTCTGGAATTCCAGGAGTGATAGACAGTGTTCGGCAGGGGTGGTGGAAGGAGGGATGATCACACCACAACCCTATATATTTTTCTTCAGTTGGTATTTTAATACCTCATGAATTGATTCATTTGGTCATTGTACTCATGTCTGAGATTTGAAATCCAGTGCTTGCAATCTAAACCACAAAATTTAACATTTAAATGTGGTGTTCATTTTGTCTCTCACTTTGGTGAGATTTTTTTAAGAAACTGTGTCTTGGTTAAACACTTGTAAAAAATCTCTCATGCAACCTAATTTTCATATCAAAATATATATAAGAATAAACAGAAATCCCCAGGAGAGAGCAAGCAAGCACATAGCATTCTTCAATTTTCTTGAGCTTTCAAGTGGGACAG
Source organism: Sitta carolinensis (assembly GCA_032173965.1). NCBI lineage: Eukaryota > Metazoa > Chordata > Aves > Passeriformes > Sittidae > Sitta > Sitta carolinensis. Next base: position 25,176,364 of record CM063313.1, on the reverse strand, counting down.
GATTAGACTTACATTTGTTTATCTTCTAAGCTTTTCTAACTTCAAAAAGGTGCCAATGGAGATACTTGCAGCCTTCTATCACTATGAATATTTTTCTGACAATGCAGGATAATTTGTCTATAAAGACAAATAAACTAGCAGAAGTATTTGCAAAGGAATTTTATTTGTTAAGATCCTTATACTATGGAGAAAATCTAGACTGCTGTACCAAGAAATATATCTGAAAATGCAGTATTCAAGGTGTGTCATACTTACAGAGAGCAGACTTGTGTGTCTTCTCTCATTGTTCCTGCTGTTAGATTAAATAAAATCTCAGACTGTATGAGCTAATGTTTAGTTTATGCTTTCTGAATTCTCCAAATGAAATCTGCTCCTCTTGTCTCAACATTTCCAAAATCCACACCAGAACTGGCATTTATTTGGCAACATATCATTATCTGATAAGAATAAATATTCAGGAGAGGAGGAAAGCAGGGAAATTTCACAAGGAATTCATGGGGAGATAAGAGAATATAGACCAGTAAGCACCAAAAATTACTCATATCATTATTGCCTTAGGTGACTTTATGATGTTGAATTATATCCCCATTTGTCTGTTTAGCCCAGAAATAAGTTTTCCACTTTCAAAATGAGATCTGAAAGTGAAGGGGAGGAGAAGGAAAAGTGGCATAATTTTTTGTGGCTGTATTCAAAACCATAGAGATAAGTGCTTCAGCTCTCCCTCATGGACAGTGTTGTCTGCAGCGCAGACAGTGAGAGAGGGAGAGAGAGACAAGGAGTTTCTTTGCTTTTTCACCAGTTTTCCTCATTAGCAAAGACAAGGAAAGTTTTCCCAGGACTGTTCAAACCTGCTCTGGACTAAAAACCCAGAAGAACACTGGAATCTCATACCTGTGGCCCACCAGGCCCGGGAAGAGGCATTTTCCAGCTCAGGAGGGACTGACAGGAGACTGAGTGAGCTGAGCTACAGCCCTCTCTCTGAATTTGGCATCTCTTCAGAACAACAAGAAGTTCCATTTTTTATATTATTTTTTTTTATGCTTCTGAATATTTTGCTTGTTGAATAAACAGGTTTTTTCCACTTTGCTTTAAGAAGTGTAACCTCCTGAACAGGTTAAGAGAGAGGTCACTTGAATTCGCATTCTAAAAATGACCACTTCAGAAGTTTCCTCCCAAAATATGCCCTAAACCAGGACAATTATGTAACTAGATGATATATTCTGTTACAAGACAAATTTCAAAACACTGCACAGATGTATTGTCATATCACAAAGCTCAAACACTGACTTCCAAAATTTTAATGTTATCCTTTTTATTTTAAAATCTTTAAATCAGATTTTAAAATAATTTACTCACATATGCATTGCCAAATGTAATAAACACTTCTTAAAATACCATTTCAGTTACACAGCTAAACATTGAAGAATTGTGAGACACATTAAATATGGCTCCAGACATTCCAATTTGCCCTCTGGTGTGACTACACTACACCACAGCTAAATCACAGCAGTTTCTAGGGATAAAGTTCTGCTATGTATATCAACAGCAGATTAAATTTCTTTGAAGATCTTTCCAGCCATAAGGCTTGGCAGCCCTTTAAATGAATTTGGTACAGAAGGATAAACATGACAGTGCTAGTAATGGTGGAATTATTTCTGGAATCAGTTTCAGCAGAAGTATTTTGGGTGCCATGGAATGTTTGTCATCAATTAGCATCAATAATCAAATGTCTTATTAACCAGACTGTTACCTAAGACATTGCTTCTTTCCAATTTCACAACTCAGTAATAAGCTTATTGCTAGGGAGATCTTTGATTCATGACATTTAATTTAAAATAATTTTTATCTTGCTGACAATGTTTTGCTATTCAAATGCATGACTCTGGCAAAATATTAATAGTAGTTTCTGGTTTTGTTTTCAAGAGAATGACAGAATGAGTTCTAGCTTGAACTCAATGATTCCCTAGAAAAGCTGACGAAGGAAAGGACCGTACAGAGGCTAGGGTCATAAAAAAATCACAGCCATTTTCCTGTTGTTTTTGGAAACTGAAGGTAAAAGTATTTATGAAACTGCAGAATTTAATGAACAGTTTTAAATCACTCAGAATTAGATGGAACCTCTATGATACACAAAGGTATAGGCTTATCTCATGATAAGTAAACTGGGAGAGACACCACAAATTTTGTCTCTTCTCTATCTGTATTTCTATGGCGTGTACATACTCAGTCACTCTTGGGGATGGACACTTCAGACTTTGTATTAGACAGAAGTGGTGGCCTGAACTCTTACCCACTGCAGCAGAAGGCCAGTCTTTTGAGGGGCACAGAGCTTTAGGGAGCAAGTTCAAATTAAGCACTGACGGTTTATTCAAACAGCACCTTGCAGAGCCTTGCAGATTCAGTTACAGGAAACCTGCATTCAGATGCTTCACTTCTGCATTGAGATCCTCAATAAATAAAAATAAAAAGCAGCCTTGTGTAACAATACTCCCCCTTTGAAGGATGCAGCAAGGAACCAAATGCTGCTCATTGATCTGTTCTTTAAATTCTGTCACTGAGAGCTTACCAAGAGATATGGACTTTGCCCAGGCACTGTCTCTAAAATCTTTTTCAGGAAGATACTCATCCCAGGCTCATCTTGGTCCCACAAACTGTCTTTTTAAGTTCAGGGCTATGACCATTTCTGAAATCATAGCATTACTTATGAAAAAAACCTGGTTATAGACTCAGACTTTAAGATGTTCATTTTTGCCTTGTTGATTCAGCCATTATATAGGTAATAACCCTAGTTTATTACAAGCCTGATCATTATTAGTACAAAGTTTTCTTATTCAGGCCCTGCATGGCATTCAGGCACTACAGAAAGGACTCTGGGATAGTTTCTGTTTCTCAGATGAAGTGGTTTCTCTTCCTTTTTTTGAAGTACTTCACACAACCAGATTTCAAGCAGCTCTTCATACCATTTGATGTATTTTGATATTTCTGAGTCTCATGGCCAAGTATGCATACAACTCGGTCCTCAGGCAGTTTGTTGCAGGGATTCTGGATTTGACTTCTGTCATATTTTATGTCCCCAGGACCTCTTAAAAACGCTTGATAAACCTCTGCAAAAGTCTGAAGAGGTTTCATCCCACTGTTTGTTAGATCTTACCTAATCATGCCAGTAGCGGTCATATGCTGCAAAGGGAGCACTTTGAGGGAGATATCCCATGCCTCAACTGGTGACAGATATCTGTCTCCTGGACATTTCAGATTTTCAATGCATGCAAGAGAAGCCTCTTTTTGTTTCTTAAACTGAAGTTGTTTACCATGTCTGCTGTCAAATGTGCTTCGTACTTCTGTTTCACATGGACAGCATTAGGTTCCCTGATTTCCCATGGAGGCCAACTAGAGAATTAATGTGCTGAAAAAACTGATGACTCTGAAATATGTACCAGTCATTTCTCCTGTACCTTAATGGCTAGCAGTTGAAGCAATGGTGGCCAGAACCATTCCAATACCTTACACTGAAAACTAAGGAAGTAGAATAACCTTTCCACCCTGTTGGGAAGCAGTTCATCATTAGGACTGTTGTATGCAATATCAAACTCAACTATAAGTAGAACATATTTCTTCAAGGTTTAAAACATGGCGTTGTATCACTAGCTGAACCTTTTCAAGTAGAAGGCAAGAGATAAGAGGTGCTCTCATATACCAGGCTAAAAACAGCTGAGATCATCTCCTAAGCTAACCAGAAAAGACTCTCTTGTGATCTGCTTAGGACTTTTTTCCCTTGATAGTGCAAATGTAAAAACATTCCTGGTCATGTGGAATAAGGACACATCTATAGTGTGAACAGCAGTGTGAACAATATTTCTAAAAAAATTCTATTTAATTACCTATATAAAACTGCTTTTCAAAAAATATAATTTTGTTTATTTCTGAAAACCTTTTCTTACTATGTTTTGCTTATGACAGGTACTTTTTTTTCTTAATACGATGGAATTAGGTCACTAATTTCTGCCAAAAATTTTTACACTTTAAAAAAAAAAATCATTGGAATGTTTACAAAAAAACCTTCATTAATTTAATTATTTAATTTTCATGTAAGTTTCTGTATTGATATTCAAAAAAAAGAGACATTTTGTCAACCTATGCTAGAAAATTATTAAAGATTAGTTATTTCTTTTTAAAAGTCTTCTTTTTTAGTTTATTTGCTTTATACATGCCAGACTTTGTGGATATATATTTTTAGTAACATGTCTTTATTCATGTACAGATCCTTCATATGGCAGGTGAGGAAAAAATACATATTCTCTAAAGTGAAAAAATGGAGCCAATGAAGTTAAAAATGTTAACAGAGAGTTGTGGAAACATACAATACATTAATTTGACTCTCTTTATGAGCATTTCCTTAAAAGACGCAAAGCAAGACTATTTCTTTGCTTATCTCCACAATAATCTTCATGTTACCCTGGCTCCTGCCATGTTAAATTTTCTGTACTTATAAAAACCAAACAAAACAAATAAACAAAAACCCCTGAGAGCTGCAATGTGACTCAACGTGCTCAACCATAAAAAATATTTTTTCTCTTATGTTGTTGTTCCCATTGTTTTGAGAAGGTTTGTATTGAAGGGCAGACATATGCACACCAAATCCAATGTGAGTCTGACTCAAATATGCTGAATGGCAATGAATTTCACAGGTGACTACCATATGTAATCTGAAGAAATTATCCTGCACAAAACCAGTGGTCATTTTCACAGGGCTTCCAACAATGCAGAAAATATTGTGATATCTTAAAAAACTTCATAATATTTTAATTTCTTGCCCTGATGCTGGGAAATGTCATAGACCTGCTATCATATCATATCATAAAGCCCAGGTATTTTGTTGCATTTGATTCACAAGTAAAAGAGCACACAAAACATACAAGATGGTTCTCAATCATTTAGATAGAATTTAGGCAACACTATGAGACATCTTAGAAATATCACAAAAGATTTTGAGACAGATGAATCGGCAAATTTCAGACTTTTTTGTTTCTACAATAGCACTGAATTTGACCCATTGCTATTAATAATGTTAAGTAATGGTTGTCTTATACTCTTCATTAAATTCTAAACTTAAAAGAACGTATTGAATTTCAATTCACCCCTCTTACTTCTACTGTCTATTGTCATGAGGAACAATTATTAATGAATTGTGAGGTTCTTTACATACCATAATAATGGAAACTAAAGAACACCTGGTATTTCTATATACTAAAATAACATTTCCACCTTTTATTCTATTCTTAAATGATTTAATATAAAATATATTTTTCAATTCAGCAATGAACTTTGTGTTTTCTCTTTGTGTGAGATGTTTTGCATGTGTCAGACAAAATCTGACCTTTTGTCAAAGAGAATTGAAATCCTTATTGAGAAGTGTTTTTAAACAAATTACACCTCATATTTAAGAAGTTGGGGGGATCATTTGTTTCTTTTTCAAAAACTAGACACTATTTCATTACTATTCATACATTTTGCATATATGACCGATCCCAGAGTGTTCATTCCTAAATGACAGAGGTACTTAGTGAAGATTTTAATACATTTCTGATTTACATCTTGTCAACACCAGCTGCTTGGATAACACAGGTAGTCTCTGGCTTTCAAGTGAGTAACAGACAAGAAGAAAGGCTGAGATAAAGCCACCTGACAAATATTGCATGCTGTCACTGTTTCAGTCTAGGGGTGCAAGCTTAATTTGTGACAGTTGCCTGACATCTAGCATTCACTAGAAAAAATTTCTTTTAGCTTTCAAAGTGCCTTGGACATTCCAGTGCAGCAATGTTTGTATATCCTCTATATAGGCTACAGGACAGAGATTGTGTCTTATAGAACACAGCACTTTCCTGCCTACTTGAAGAACTGGAAGCACTGTCTGGTATTCAGGAAGACAACAGAAATGCTAGTCATGATTGACTATATATGTAATGTTCTGGTTATCCTCTATGTCTTTGATTTATATGTCCAGTTATTCTCAGTTTGCACTATTGACTGCAAAGAGCCTCATTAGCCATATACATTCCCCTTTCCAAACCTTACTGAGCTTATATATTGTGGCAATCAATTCAAGAGGCTAATTTTATGTAATCATTAAAGAAGTCCTGCAATTAGTCTTACATCTCTTGCCTTTAATGTTTTTACTGGATATCATTTCATTCTTTTGCTGTAAGAGTTGGCAAACATACTTTTCTCTTCTACTTCCTCTTTTGCATTTATTATGTTCAGTAACAGTAATTAATCTCCTTTGCAATGCAAACAAATCTAATCCACTCAGTTTCCCAGAGGAGTGCTTTCTGTGTCTTTGATTATTTCTTGTAACTTAACTGCACATAGCATTTTATTTGCATTTGGTAAATAACTTGGTTGAACTATCACATTCATCTCCATGCAGTCCATCTCAAGGGGTAGCATATCACTGTTTCTTGTATTCTTCTTGTGTCCTTCTATGTCCTCATTAGCTGTATTTTCTTCTCAAGACTTCTTTCTAAGAGATCAAAGTTTAGCTTGAAAAATAAACCAATAACCAATTATCAGCAATGCAGATTGGTCCTTTCAAGTTTTCTAACCAAGCCTTTTTAGCTTTGTTTCTGAAGATTTATTTTTATGTGTTCCCTACCTGTGAAAGTTATTCAATTGTATTTATTATTTCTAAAGTTACTCAATTTATCACTCACCTTATACAGAATACATGAAGGTAAGACCTAGATGGGAATTGCAGTACACCAGTGCCAAGTCTATCTCTATTCACATCCTGTCTTGTGAAGCTCCAGAGACTGCTCATTTGCCAGACAACTGCATGGAGCTTCACACGCTCCTGTAAACCCAAACCTACCTGCAGCTCTTGTGATGTCTCTGGTGCTGCTCTTGGATGAATCTCAGTCTTCCAGTTCAGTCTTACAACTGCTTCCCTGACCTGTTCTGGCTTCTTAGCTACTGAGGGAAAGTTCCTTAAAAAATTGTAAAAAGCACAGAGGAAACTGGAGTTTTACTTCTATCTCAATTTGCAAATGATGAGTTTAAAAGCCATCTTGAAAGTTCTTTATTTACCAGGACAAATTCTGTGTCAGTACAGGGAAAAGTTTGTCTTATCTTCGAAATGTAGCATAATAAACCCACCTGTCCTTTAAATCTATTAATTTAATTTAATTCTATTAATGCATCAGTAACATTGCGTTGCAGGCAAATGAATCACTGACAATTACAGCATTTACTGGTGTATATATGTCCAACAAGGTATTTAAAATTGAAATTGAAATTGAAATCTCCCTCCATTCTCTCTTCTCCTACTACTAAATAGGACCACTACTCCTAAATAGGCTTATGAGCTTAAATCTTTATGGCCCTACAAACTTGACACAAAGGTCCAGACGACACGAACAACTATCAACTCTCCCTTTCTCACATCATATCATAACTCATCCTCTAGTGTGCCAAAAATAAAACCAAACCCAAAAATCTTCTTGTGGCTGTATAATTTGGCAGATGATCTGCTATGGTCTGCTAGTCTGCAACTGGGAGAAAGAATACAATTTTTCTGGGATTCACGTACTATGTTACGGGAATAACACCCACTGTTTGCCTTCCCACATTACACACATATCATCAGAAGTTAATCCTTCTAACTGTAGTTATTACTGTAACTCATTTAGATAGGCTTTCTATTTTGCATGGTTTGGGTTTGGAGCACTGTTGATTTTATAAATCAAGTGGTATTTTTTTTTTTTTCCATATCAAGCTTTGTGTATAATGAATATTTATTTAAAAGCACTGCATTTAATATGTTCCTTTCTACTGTAAACAAAACATCAGACGTTTTAGAAAAACTTCATCATTTCACTGGATAACAATCTATGGCTCCTGGATAGAGGCTGTAAAATTATTCATTTACTGCTATGGGCCAATATTTGCAATATTTTAACTTCTGGCTTAACTCCTGTGTATGGTCAGGTCTCACAGGTGGTGTAATACCTGGATTTTTTTTTAATCACTGACTTCTATGTATCACATACTATATCTTCAAGTTATTTATATTCCTGGATGTTGTTCACTCTAATGAAAACAATTTGAGGAATGGTAATAACAGCATATTTCATGTTGAATAAGCAGAGACCTTTGGCCAGGATAAAGTGTAACTAAAATATCACTGCTTCATTTCTGTAGAGGAAAGTGGAAAAAATGTGTTTATTTAACAGGCAAAGCACTCCCCTGCACAACAAATGAACAATCCTAAACAACAAAGCCTCTCGCCGCTCCGAAGAGATGATGAATTCAGTCTCTTCCGTGCGTTGTAGCTTGGCTCACTCAATCTGTGTCAGTCCCTGGCACTGGGAAATGCCGGGTCCAGACCAGGCCTGGTGGGACACAGAGGTGAGCTCCCAGTGCTCCTCTGGGTTTTAGTCCAGAGCAGTTTCAAATGGTTTGAGAAAAAGGGAAAAAATCTCACAGTCCAGAGAACTTCTCTGTTTCAGCTAGCCAAAAACTAACAAAAAACAAATGAGAGCTCTGTCCCGCCGTCCACACTGCAGACAGCACTCGTTGTGTGTGCAGGAAAGCTGAAAACTCTTATCTTGATGTTTTGAAAACAACTGCCTCTCCTTCTCTCAGATCTAGTTTTAAAGATGCAAAACTTATTTCTGAGCTAAACAGATGAATGGGGATACAATTCAGCATCAACCCAGGACACCTTTAGATTAAAGCTTTTCTTGCTCAGCTTCTGCTCTTATGCTGAGAATAATTTAGAAATGATCATCCTTATTAGTGGCTTTTTGTGCAACTTCAGATGATGCTGCTGTGAATGTTTAGTTAATTTCAAGAGTATTTTAGATTTTCCAAAGACTTTCCAAGTATTCAGCTTTATATTTTGTTTGTATATACAGAGAAAGCATTCAAGTAAATCCATATTGTCACTCTCTTACACTAGTTCCCAATATATAGATACAGGTTTCAAATGTAAAAACCTGCCATTCACGTCAGCAAATGCCAGATCTGGCAGCTGAGTATTTGGCCTTTCCTGTGTGCTTCTTGGTCACACAGGACAAAGTGTATTACAAATCTTCCTCTCTCTACAGATGCAGCAAGGTTAAAACTGTGCTCTGTCTTGAGGCTCTCATACTCTGCTTCTTGCTTGTGCCCACTCTGGCACAGTAGTTTTATGCTTATCCATGCATTAGTAGCATACATCACCATGAAACTTCTCTTAAAAAAATTACATTAACTTACAGGAAGTATCAATTTCCCATTCCTTCTCCAGATTTTCCATTCAAAAGTACTTATTAGTTCCATCTTGACCCAGAAAGTAGTTTTTGTGAGTGCTTCGTGGTTGTATCCTGCTAATTTGTACTGAATTTTAAAGTCAGATGAGAGATGTAGCAGAATATTAGGGGAAGAAAATGTTTAATTTCTGTCATATAATCAGCATATTTCTGTGCATCAATCAAAAGTTAATTTATTTTCTTCCTTTGTGGTACATAACTTTAATTATTTCTTTCCTCTGCCTTTGTTTCTTTTAATTCTTACACCGGCTGCCAGTTAAATTAATGTCTTCCAGCATGTAGGAAGAAGATACAATTCATGATGTGCACAGATAATATTAAACATCCAATACTGTGAAATTACACACTCCATTTAAAAATAGTTGAGAGGAGGAGGAGGGGGGCGGAAGAACAAATTATTAGCAGCCTGTTTGTCTGTCACACTGCTGATAAAATCTGGAGAGAAAATAGAAGAGTTGTTGAGAAAACAGTGTGATCTTAAACTGTAGGAGGTCTCCTTGTGATTACCGCTTATTACATAGGGATTTTGACCTTCCTGTCAAAAACCAGTTTGGTAACCTCTTGCGTGCACTTGTTCAACCTGGAAGAATGACTAGTAGGAAATATTCAGCAGGTGTGCACTTCAAAAGCTTATGCTAGCTACATTCTTTATGTTATGTTAGTTCACCTGGAAATACATAATGCCTTTAAAGCACAAATTGGATATCAAAGGCTACTCATCTGTTTTCCTCTCTGTTTTATGCAGGAACAAGATTGTGCCCTCTGGCAACTGCAGATGACAGCTGTGGATGAAATCCATTCTATCAAATGCTTTTTTCTTTGATTTCAAGCCCTCCCTCATCATGTCCAAGCCAATGTCTATTAGGCTCCAAGACTTCTTTCATTATTTATCTTTAGAATCTGAAGTTGTAGTCAGTTCTTTGGTTGGGAACAAGTTCGAAGGTCTCTGAAATAAAAAGGGCAGAAGACTTTGCTCCTTTTTAATGCCTTTATTTAAGGATCAGCTGAGGGTGGGGGCCGATGGGTCGCACTCACACTGCTGCTGCTCCCAGGGGTGACTCAGAGGGGAAGGTATGCAGCTTTGTCCACTGAAGGCATGCGGGCAGAGCCAGACCCTCAGTCCTGCAGGAGTTCCCAGGAAGACACTCTCCATCTGGAGTCTTGGGGTCCTCTTTCCTCCTAATGTCTCTACTGTTTAGGGTGAGGAGTTAAAAAGGTCCAGGAGGACAACTATACTTTATTCCTCACTCATAGATGTGATTTAAATCCTTTTATTTCGTGGTGGCTTGTAGTTCTAGGGGTTTTCTGGGTTAGTTCGTGCAAAGTTTTCTCTCATTTGCGTACAAGCTCTGGTGTTTCCACCCTCCTCCTCATGGCCCCAGGTGCAATGGCCAAGGAGGGAGCAGCAGAGAAGACACTTGGCAAATAATGACAGAATCATTAACAGGTACTTAAAACTTTAATTTAATGTAATTACAACTTTAATATTATTTTGTCTAATGTATTTACTTTATAACTTTTGAACCCCGTTATTTTGGGGATTTATTCCCAACAGTCTCCACTAAAACTTCTCTAAAAAGGGAAAATCAGGATACCACTATCAAAACACAAAGTATTAAATCATATTCAACTGTAAATCCAGATTCTGCAAAGTTGCAAAAGTCAAATTCTGGAGTTTGGGGTTACTGCTAGTGATAAGTGAATATAGAAGGACTCCTTTCTGTGTAATTGAAATCAGCCTTCCCTCTGCAGTCTGCCTAAAAAATATCTTGGAGGAGCCTCCTCACTGACAGATGGACTTCATCAATTGATCTTAAAACCCCTGAAATTTGTTGATGAACACTGAATAGTTGTTGGATTGCACCTCTGCAAAGTCACAGAACTTGAAGAGTCACCTTTATCTTAAGAAGCAAATTAAACTTCTTTTCAGTGGCATAACAACCTTGTTTTCTCATTGGTTGACATGGATTCAGTAGTGTTTCTCTGTTTAATACATTGTCCTGAAATAATTAAAAAGGGGTTTTAGAAAGCTACATGAATATGATGTGATGAGGCAAACCACTGTGCCTCTGATACAGGCCATCACAGTTGTCCAATCTATGGAAGCTTGCTTGTGACTTGAATGGTCCATTAAGTTTTGTGGTCTGATTTCTTCTCTCTACATGAAGTCTTGCAAAACAAGCTTTTGAGGAAACCAAGTAGCTACCCAACTTGCATATCTAAAGCTGCAGTCATGCAGTAATTTAATTCAGATGGCTCTTCACTCCTTCATTGACCTCAGTAGAGCAGGCTCAGGACCTTAGGCAGAGGGTAGATAGAGGGCTGGAGCCAACAAGATTTAGCTAATCTGACCTAATACCTCTACCTCTACGTAGCCATTGGCTGTTTCTGAGAGAAGGTGTAGAAGCCAAAGCTTCTGTCCTGACAACTAGAGAAGCAAGAAGCTCCAGTCAAGAGGCACTCTTCTCTGATTCTCCCTTTCCTCATGGCAATGTGCTTGCATAATGTTTCTGCTTCCTGTCCTTTCCCAGGAAAGAGTCTGTCAAAGGTTTGATGTTGGCACAAGGCCAGTGCCCTATGAGGATATACTGTCCCTGGTGTTTGCTGTGAGATGTGACCAAAAACAGAGCAAAACAGTTTCTAATTTAGAAAGCAAAAGAAAAGAACTTTATTACTTATAATATGCAAAGAAGACACATACAGAAGAACATGAAAACTTTAAAAAACACTCTTCCTCCCCCCCACCACCAGTTCTCAACACAATAAAAAAAAATAAAAATTCCCAATCACGTTACCATCCTTTAGATAATTAATCCTTAGTCTATTACCACCCTTTCGGTAATCAGTACTCAGTCCATCAAGGAGAGATAAGAGTCTTCCTTGCACCACATCATGGCCTCTTCCTCCATGTCCAGTGCTCTCACCACTGTGCATGGACCAGAGCTGCTTCTAGGGTTTCTCTTTTTAAAGATGCTTTGGTTAGTTCCAAGAAACGACAGCTTCTCAAATCTTGGGACACCAGTCCCCCCCAATATTACCCCCTGGGGCCGAGGGGCCTTGAGAACAGAGCTCTTCCTCTCATCTCTGTTCACACTACTGTCCACTCTTGGCTCCAAGCCAATGCCTCTCCCCAGATGCAGTTTCTGTGTTACAGAAAAGAAATGAGTCCATCCATGGCTACAAGAACCGTCCAGCCAAAGGCCACTCCATCATCTCCTCCCACCTAGGTTTCTTTTCAGCATTCTCTGACAATCTTCCACTTGCACAAACTTTCATCATCTTTGCTTAGTTCTCTCTATCTTTCTTCTTCAAATTTAAGAGGATTAGCATTTATAAAGTTTCCATCATCTACGAAAAGGATTAAAATCTTGGGCTTTGTTTCCTCAGAACTCTCACGGTATCTTTGCTGTTGGGCACTCTTCTCGCGCCACCCCCCCATACTCCTTCGGCCATGCTGCCCAGCTACTGATATCAAATTTCAAGGTGGCACAGATCACAGACACGGTCTCTCAGTCTCTCTCTCTCTCTCCGAGGGGGGGGAGGGGGAAAAGAAGGCTGCTTGATGCCTCTTAAAGTTCTTGTACTCTCTCCACCCTTCCATCTTGCAGGATTTTTCTCTCCCCCTCTGTACCCAAGGCTCCAGCCTACCTCGCCCAGGCCGCATGGCTTCCCCTCCCCCGCCCAGCCAGCCGCTGGGCAGGGGAGATCCGTCCGTCCTCAGGGACCAGAACCAAGAGAGAGTTTTCCGGAGAGCCCTCTACTTTTAACCCCTTGTGTTCTCAGAGGCAGATCCTTGTCCTCAGTGGCCACACCAGGTACCAGTCTTTAAACCTGAGCACTCATTGGTTTGACCACTGAAGTTCAAAAAACTCATTTTTTTCAAACTACGACAGAGTCCAAGATGAGAGTGGGCTGATGTGTTGGAAGTGGCATAACTCCTCTCAGGGACTAAATATATGTTAGCAGAAGAAGGAAAGGTGGACAAAAGATTTCTGGCATCCTTCTTTTCAATTCTCTACCTCAGGTAAGGGAGCCCTGCTTTCCTGGAGATGGCTGAGTATCTGCCTGCCCATTTGAAGTGATGAATGAATACCTTGGTTTGGTTTATTTGTTTGCATCTACAGCTTGCAAGCACAGCTTTTACCTATTAAATTACCTTCATCTCCATACACAAGTTGTCTCACTTTTACTTTTTGATTATTTCCTCCATCCCACTGGGTTGAGTGAGCATCTCTGAAGGGCATTGTTGTCAAAAGGGGTTAAACCATGACAAACCTGAAAATCTACTTATCTCTGCCAGACTTCTGAGACTCCTGAAGACTTTTTCCAATCCTGCCTTTAAACACTTTTCCCACTCAAATCTTTTTTGCCATCACTGCAAAACTCAGTTCTGCCATTGAGCCAAGCCTGATGTTTTCTTCACCTGCATTAACTGTACATACATAGATTCCTGGGTGTTTGAAAGATTATGTTATGTGAGTTTATTAAAACACTCTTCTGGCAATAATTTCTGCATGAGTAATAGACCATGAATCCTCAAATACAGTGTTTTCCTAAATACACCAATTAAAAAACGTTTACCATGTGTCCTGGTTACAGGAGTAGGGTGTCAGTTTAGGACTATGTGGGTGTAACCACAGTGTGTATTCTATACCCTCCTCTCTCATTTCTAATGTACTGTTAATGATGGGTCCTTTGCAGGAGCTGCCCTGTGCACACCAGACACCTCAGGAACAGGCTGGGTATTAAATGAGGTAAGCAAAAAGAGGCAACCCTGTAAGGTAGGGTAGTGTTTCTTTTTCTTCACACCTATGACCCAGCTGTGAAACACACCCCCCACACGCCCCAGCCCCCCCATGGAAACACCAGCATAGTTACACCCATTCTGAGGGGTCATCTCTGCTGATGGGCCATAATGGACTCAATGGCACCAGCAGAATAGGCAGCTGCAAGGACTTGGACCACCAAGGACTTCCAAATGTCTCATGACTCACAGTATTACATCATTCCATTGTGAAACTCCCTGCCCCGGGGGATGTACTGAGCATTCCCGCCTGAACCTGAGCTATAAATCTGTGGATTTTGGGACCTGGGACAACACCACCACCAATTGATGGATGCAGAGGAGGACAAGAACTTCCATAAGATTGCTGCTTTTGACAAGACTGTGACCATCACTTCAACAGGACTGCAACCACTCCTTGATAGGAGTGTGACTATCACTGAACAACAGTATGCCAGTTGTACTCTGACTTTGTGGTTTAAGCCAGTTTTCTGTGTATCGTGTTTATTGTAATCTTTCAATTCAATTGTAACTCTGACCTGAAATCTTGTTAAGGTAAATGAATGGGGTTCATTTCTCCCATCAGTTTACCTCCAAATCAGTACACCAGCTCTTCTTCAACTCTCTCAACAACCAGGCTCTGGTTCTCAAACCACCTTTTTACTTACATCAATTACATTGTTTCTATACATCGGTGTTATGTCTTAATTAAGTGTTTCATATTCTGAACAACTGAAATTCTATAAAAACCTACACTTTAAAGCTAGAGGAATTCATCTGTAACATGCACAGTTCTTAACTGTGCCAAGCTGGAGTCAAGTTCAAGCAGAAAGCGTTTGGGTATATCCCCAAGTGACATTTTTCTCATCACATTTTCCAAGTAAATTTATCTTTCATTTCTGTTGTGGTTGCTGCAGTTCAGTTTTATTTATAAATCTTTGAAAATAGGAATTGATAATGAACACACAGTCAGTTTCTTAAATTAAAGCACTGAGGCACTAACAAGTAAGCACCACTATAATCAAGCTAATTAAAAGGCCACGTTAAGGATAAGAATCTGCATATGAAAAGGAACATAATTTTCCTGATGGTAGTTTTACTATCCTCTTATATTTGCATGCACCCTGTAGAGTCTCAACATCATTTGAAGCTAAGCTACTTAAAGAAAAATCAGGGTTTTACCCCTTAATCTCTTTAAACTAAAGCAATATTTCTGGTTTTGACCAACAGGTTCTGTGTTTTTCAAAGTTCTTTCTTTGAAGAATTGAAGTATTTTAATATATCCATAGCAGCAGATGCACAGCACACTTGGGGACAAATGAGATGAGTGAGCTATGTACTGAATTTTTAATGATGTTTCCCTGGTAGAGACTTCAGAAAGCACTTTTGAAGACTACAATTTAACTCGGTAATGAGCAGTTTTCTTCATTTCAAAACTATGTAGAAAGATTACTATGGGCTTCCATATTCAGGAACTACTGAAGGACATTTTGGTGTTAGTATTTTGGGTTTTTTCATTGCCAGAAAGGTAAAAATCTGGGACAGGAAAGACACTAATGAAAACCAACATAAGTTGCACAAAAATCCTCTTTCCATACCCAATATAAATCCTTTCTGTGACTAAGTTTTACTTAATAAAGCCCCTATTTTGGTGACAACATTTTAAAGCAGAAAAGACTATTTAGGAGAGACTATTTGGAAAAGACTCTTTATTTCAAGGAGCTCTTAAGTATGTGGTGTAGACACGAATTCAGAGAGAAGGATATTGAGGTCACTTGGAGATTAGATGTTAAGGAGAATGAGACTCATCCCTTAATATACATACTTTTTAGCTTTAGTTTTGCAATATATCCTTACAGTTCCAGTGCTAAATAAACACTAAAAACTCAAGAAGTCATTTCATGACTGTTGTGGACTTGCAAACTTACCATATAGTGTCTGTCAATTCTCACAGTCTCTCTTACCTGATCAGACAATGTCCTAGAGTTGGTAATGATCCTGTGACTCAGAAATTGCATGCATTATGGAGAACTGGTTAGTTAGCTGTGGTTTACAGTGTTTCTTTGACCACAGTCTGGTTTTTTGTTGGTCGTCTTTAATAAGAAATCTGAACATAAGTTTTCTCTGGAAGTTGACTACTACCTTATACAGATTATGCAGATCTGAAGTATTTCCAAACATGTCATTGCCCTCCTTAATGAAAGACTTCCATGAGTAAGTCAACACATTGTGTCACATCCCTGCATTTCTTTTGTGGTTAAAGTTCCCTTTAGTTGATTTCCATCAAAATCTGACATAGAAAACCTTTTATTGAAAACAGTTAACCAATGAAGTTTATAATAATCTTCCAGTCATTCGATTGGACTAGATTTTTCTATACCAGGATATTTTCCTCAAATGAAAATAAATAATTTATCAGCACATAATTATGTGCTGATTTCCTGATGTGGGAAAGAAGAACATTTTCGTTTATGTTTTCCAGACAAATATTTTCTATCCATCAGCATTATCCTACAGTAATTTAAAACTTCCATAGAGCAAGTATAGCATCTTGTAAAGGAAAATGTGTGTTTCAGCCTGATGCCTGTATAGGTGCATTGGGTTATTCTTTCCCAGGTGCAGGACTCTGCACTTGCCTTTGCTGAGTTTCAGACAGTACCTCTCTGCCCATCTCTCCAGCCTGTTGAGGTCCTTCTGAAGGGTTGCACAGCCATCCAGAGTATAGGCTCTTGTTCCCAGGTTTGTGTCCTCAGCAAGTAAGTTAAGCAATACTGGGACTAATACTGGACTTTGAAGGATGCTGTGAGTGACAGACCCCCAACTAGACTCTGTGTCTATTTGTCTATGAGGATTTGTCTATGAGGATGTTGTGACAGTGTCCAAATCCTTGCAGTTGAGGCAGACAATACCAACTGCTGCCCCCTCATCCATCTAGGTAGCTGTTTCATTGTAGAAGGCAATCAGGTTGGCTAAAGACCTGATTACTTTTAGTGAACCCATGCTGACTACTCTGATCTACTACAACTGATCACGTTGTCTTCCATTTGGACAGAGATGGCCTCCATCACCTTCCCAGGGACCAAGAGGCTGACTGGCCCGTAGTTCCCTGGGTCCCATTTCTCACCCATTTTGAAAACAGGGGTGACATTTCCTTTCTTCAAGCCCTCAGCACCTCTCCTGATCTTTATGACCTTTCAAAGGTAATCATGAACAGGCTCACTGTGGTACATTCCAGTTCTCTCAGCACTGTGGCCTTAGCAGTCATTCATCCCATCAGGGCTCATGGACTTGAGGATATCCAGTTGGCCCAGGTGTTCTCAGGCCCAATCCTTCTCAACCAAGGGAAAATCTTCCTTTCAACTTTTGTTTACCCTGGTGTCCTGGCTCAGGGATCCCTCAGGCCTGGCCATGTCAGTGCAGACTGATGCAAAGGCATCAGTCTGACTTCTCTGCTTCCTCCCTTACCAGAGTCCCCTCTTCATTTACTAATGAGCCCACATTATCCTTTGTTTTCCTTTGGTTATCAATGCATTTGAAGGAACCCTTCTTGGTGTCTGCTGGGGGGTGGGTTCACTTGTAGAATTTTTTCTTTTTTTTCTCTTTCCCATAAGTTGCCAGGTAACTAATATCTGAGTACTTAAGAGTAGTTAATAAAGACAAAAGAAGTGGCTGAGGTGGGGGGAGGGGTATGTAGAACTTCACTTTTGCTGGGGGGTGTGCTGGTGGGGGGGAGATCTCTCTGAGTTTTTTCACTGGCATCACGGGAGCAGGGTTGGTGGGTTTTTTCCTGCCATGGTCTTTTCGTGTGTGTCCTGGGAATCCTGAACCGGGCCCCCATCTGCCTCGCCGGGAGCCGCACCACGGCAGGTCCTGCTCTCTCCCCTTCGCTGTTCCTTCGCTCCTGCTCCGAGTGTTTCTCCACGCCCCAGCCCGCACCCCCTGCCCTGCCAGGACTCGTGCTGCAGCTCCAGCCACCACCGGGGAGCTTCTGATCCATCTCCAGCACCCCAGAACTCTGCACCACAGCTGCTGGTGCCGGTAACTGCACCAACGGGGGGGGGAGGGTGCCAGCGGCAGAAAAACGCTGTGACTGTTTCCCTGGTTCTGTCTGTTGTTCATCTCATAGTTATTGTTGTTCTGTTTTGCCTTGCTAAACACAAATAAAGAACTGTTATCCATATCCTCACATCTTTGCCTGAGAGCCCCTTCATTCTAAAATTAGAAGAGTTTGGGGATTTTAATTTTTTTTTTTTTTTCATTCTTCATTTCAGGAGAGGGTCCTGTTTGTCCTTAGCAATACCTGTCTTCCAAACTAAGACAGTGTCCTTGGTATTTTTGTCTAGATTTAATTCCAGATGGGTCTTGGCCTTCCTTCTTATTTCTCCTTACTCTGACAATCTCTCAATATTCATTCCAAGTGGCCTGACCCTGGTTCCATCTTCTGTGTAATTCCTACCTACACCTGAGTAATGATAGGAGTTCTTTGTGTATATTCCTTCCCCTTTTTGGCATATTTCTTGTTCTTTAACATGCATTGTTCTTGATCCTAGAGGAAGTGATCCTGGAATACCAACCAACTCTCTTGGACCCATCTTCTCTGCAGGGATGTTCCCATGGCATTCTTCCAAGAGGATCCCTAAGGAGGCTAAAGTTAGCTCTTCTGAAGTCCATAGTTGCAATCTTATTTGTTGCCCTTTTTCCTCCGCATCTGATACTGAGCTCCACAATCTCATGGTCACTGCAGCCAAGGCTGCCCCAACTCTGACATTTCCATCAAGGACTTCCCTGTTTGTTAGTACAAGGACAATCAGAACACCACTTCTTGTGGTATCCTCCACTACCTGTGAGATGATGTTGTCATCAATCCTTTCCAGGAACCTCCTGGACTTTTTGTTCTTTGCTGTGTTGCTTCTTCAGTGGATGTCTGGGTAGATAAAGACCCTCACAAGAACCAGACCCTGTGACTTTGAGGCTGCTTCCAGTTTCCTGTTTAAGACCACATCCACTTCCTCCTCCTGGTCAGGTGTCCCATAGCAAACACCCACAGCAATGTCACTTTTCTTAGTATTAGTTTCATCCTAACACATGAGGTCTCAACTCGCTCATCATCCTCACCAATACAGAGCTCAATGCAATCTGAACATTGTCTCACAGAGATATCAAATTCATCACAGTGACTTCCTTATCGGTCTTTCCTAAACAGCATGTAGTCCTTCTTGACAATATTCCAGTCGTGAGCTATCCCACCACATCTCTATAATGGCACTGAGATCAAAACCCAGTGTCTGCACACAGATCTATAA
Organism: Sitta carolinensis; assembly: GCA_032173965.1. Taxonomy (NCBI): domain Eukaryota; kingdom Metazoa; phylum Chordata; class Aves; order Passeriformes; family Sittidae; genus Sitta; species Sitta carolinensis. Next base: position 25,156,973 of record CM063313.1, on the reverse strand, counting down.
CTCCTTCTATTTGTTCCCCATACTGCATGGGTTGGTTTATATTTGATTGTGTCAATATCCCAGTAGGATTGCAAAGGGATTCCCCATAATCCTGTTGTGTTATATCTTTGGCTGCTTGTACTTGATTGAAGTATTTCCTCTTAAGATTCCTTTTTCTGCTTGGGTGGTACTCTAGCTCTCCCCTTCCTATACCTGATCTCTTTGAGCCTGGCTATGTCCCTGTCTCATCTCAAATTTGATTTATAGATCCAGTAACAAGGTCTAACTCCTCAACTAAGATCCATTTTCCCCTTTGAGACAGGTTAACCTCATTTGTTGCCAGCAGGCTTGGTATTGTATAGACTGGTCAAAAAACCCTGTATGAGTGAGTATATTTGCTATAGACAAGTGGAGTGATATTACTAAGCAGCCATTGTTATTTTAAAAGGAGCATTATTACTGAGATCATGATGTAATGATGCGGATGATTGATGATGATAATGATAATGATGATGATGGTGTTACTGGGGATAGAAAATGGGAAAAGAATGGACTGAATAGCTCATCTTTCATACAATATACCTGTAAAAAGATCAGGTTATACTACACTAATATAATTAAGAAAGAAGTTATGTAGGTACATGGAAATAAAAAAGAAACACCCCACCCACTTATTTTAAAAGAACTGGACTGTTCTAAAAAAGCTATGTAGATTTCAATTAAGGTTGAAAGGTTAAGATTTCAATTAAGATTTTAGTACAAAATGTTTTGACTAAAATTTGGACTGCCTACAGATATCCATTATTCAAGCAACATAAGTCCAGTAATTTATTTCGACAGTAAATTAGTGTTGCTGACATTAATGAACAGCAGGAAAAATGAGGTTCATGCAAGTCCTGATAAACGTACTATAAGCAGAACTTCAAAGCTGTTTCTAGAAATGTATATTGTTCTTTCTCTCCTTACTGCATGGTATCTTTGATGCAAATCCTATCACCAGATATGTATGCATCAAAGGAGCAAATTTTACCTTCTTCACTCACATAAAGACTCATATTGAGTTTTTTTATCACAGTCTGCATGTAATTTTCAGCTGTTGTAGAAGCCCAAAAAGCTGTAATGGCTCAGCCATGAAAGGGCAAGAGTAAGCAAACAGAAACAGCCCTCTGAAGTTAGTGTGGGAAGTGCCTTCTCTCATGAGGGCTCTGTAGGCACATGTTAATACATTGAATCCCATTGGTTGCTGTAGTTCATGTCACCCCCAATTGCCCTAGTTAAGCTCTGTTCACCCTATTTCAGCCCCTATTTACCTTACATGTAACCTTCCTAAAATGTTCCCTTCTCTTCTGACCCCCATTGGCTGCAGTTTGGTGCAGCACTACACTCTTGCTCCACCCTTGTTCACCCATTCATTTCCCAGTTTGTTGCTCCTCCTCTGCACCATTTTTGCCTGCTCCTATTGGCTCTTGACCCTCATATTCACCCCCTCTAGCCCATATTTAACCCCATGTTCTCCACTCCATTTCGTCTTTGTCCCTGGACTCCCTTCGAGGCTAAATAAAGTGCTCTTGGATCTCCACACAAAGACCTGTCCTTTGCCTTCATCATCAGCCATTTCAGCAAGCATGCTCCAGGCTCTGTTGTTGTGGGTTGCTTGCTGAGACCTGCTGAAGCAAGCAGTGTTCATGACACTGCCCTGGGAAACAAGGGACAAGCAAGGGACGGAGTGCTGCAGCAAACTGGGGCAAAGGAGGTCAGAAGAGAAGGGAACATTTTAGGAAGGTTACATATAAGGTAAACAGGGGCTGAAGCAGGGTGAACAGAGCTGAACTAGAGTAACTGGGGGTGACATCAACTACAGCAACCAATGGCATTCAATGTATTAACATGTGCCTACAGAACCCTCATTGGAGAAGGCACATCCCACACTAACTTCAGAGGGCTGTTTCTGTTTGCTTACTCTTGCCCTTTCATGGCTGAGCCATTACAGCATTTTGGGCTTCTACAATTGTCCCTTTTTTGTTTACTAGAAAGGATTCTCCCAAGGATTTCTGCAAGCATTTAACAAGGCAGGTAAGCATAATTAATACAATAAAGATAATAAGTGTAACCCATAATACGGTTTTAAACAAAGAATAAAGCCAGTCTTCAAGCCCCCCAGTCTTTGAAGAATCCTGCAAACCAGTCATTGTTGCTTTCTCCCTGAATTTTCTTTACTTGATCTTTTAAAAACCAGAAGCGCTGATGTAGTGACTCCCTATGCAATAACTGATTGAAGCATCATTTGCCTTCAAATTCCTACCAACCATGTCCACGGACGAGCAGCAAGTAGTCTGTACCTGCTCTGTTCTGCAGAGTAGCATGTTGGGTAGTCTCTTCATTATTGAGCATACTTGTTTGAATGACTGAAATAGCATTTGACTGCTTGCTGATCCAGCACCCTAAATGGATAAATTCTCAAAGGGCTTTTGCTGCATCTATCCAAGGTAAAAAGATGGAGGCTGCGACCCTTTTGCTAAAACACCAACTTTTAATTTGGTCATCACATTTTTTGCGGAATTGCTTTAATGCTCTTTCTGGTGTCCTGATCTATCTTTCCAGTCTTTAATCACAGTAATACTGGGAGTGAGGACAGCAAGCCATCCAATGTTACAGGAACCTCCTTTCAGGTAGGCTGAGATCCCATTCCATACTTGATCGCCACAAACAAGGAATATACCCTTTGGCAACTTTTTGGGATAAGTACTGGACACTGAAAGAATAGGTGAAGTGTATTGGCACCAATTTTTTTAATCTTTATATACTACACAGTAGGGGTGACATCTTTTGTGGGGATAGCCTTTTCCTTTTTCTGGGCTTATAGCACCCCAGTCCCCCACCTTAGGCTTAAAATGAAACTTTACACAGTAGTCCATTTTTGAGGACCCAAATAAATCTAATCCTTGAGGCTCTCCACTTGCTTATTCGAACCTCAAGGTCCAGTGAGGCCAGTTGTCCACTGGGTTGTATTCCTTACCCTGCTTTTCATTGATGGCATCTGCAGTTATTGGCCAATCATCAATGGGCATTCCCACTAGGCATGTGGAAATCTGGTCATGGGGGCTCCCTACAATCACATGTTATCCTGTTTCAGAGATTTGGCTAGGGTGACCCAAACTGCAGGGTTGAGTTGAGGGATCACCCGTTTTAAGGCATGTGGTACAGCAAGAAGCATCCAGATCTTTATTTCTGTAGTGACAAATGTTTGTTTTCAAGTCATAATATATTGTAGATTTGGGGGGTTCAGGCAGCCTGCAAATAAACAGACATTAAATGAAAAAGGTAAAACTTGTTCATTGTTACTGTGATGCAGATAGAAACACACAGCAACACACACAACAGGTGTTCAGGCAGAGAAGAAGAAAAGAAGTTCCTCCTTTATTGTTGACCTCATATATATAAGTTTCTGGACAGTGATTAGAGATTGGACAGAGAAGTTACTACCTCTCCATCTTCACTGGTCACTTGAGAAGTCCATCAGGTGATATCCTTTACAAAGGAATGCAAACATGATTCTTGTTAATCTTACAATTCATGAGAACTGACTCCATTATACTAAAACAAATTAGAAGACTTATTTTTAGGGACAACAGTTCATAATAAATTTAAATACAGTTTGTCAAAATTAATATTGTAACAAATTTGTGTCACCACTGTTGCTTAGATGTCTGTAACAAGGTCTTATTCAGTGGGGTTGAAACCATCTGAAAGATGGTCCATGGATTTTCTCCTCCATCTTTTCCAAGCTTCTGCAGTCTCTTCCCATGGCTTGTCTTAATTCCCTTCATTTCTTTCTAGTGCTGGTCTTATTGCTTCTACATACGTTTTTATATTCTCTGCTGGAACCTACCTTGGGCTGGCCGCTGTTGAAACAGAAGCATACCCTCTCCCCCAAGTAATTAGTGGTAAAGGGTCTATAATTTGTTTCATTTCAGGGTCTTTGATCAACACATATGGCTTTTCTTCTAATTGTGTACTGCTCAAATTGGTAAAGTGCCTGATGACTGGGGGAGAGGGCTCTATGAATGAATGTTCAAAAAACGAAAAATATAAAGGGCCTTTGCCAATCTCTCAATGGGAGATGATATCTGGAAGCTGTGCAAACAATGATAGCAGTAAAAAAATCCCATGCTTGCAAATGAAACCACATGATATAAAGTCTTTTAAAGTATTTCAGAATTCCTTCTAGTGTTTGACAAAGCTTGTCAGTTATCATCCTGTATCAAATCTCTCTTTTGCAGAAAAAGACTGCTTACTATTATACTAGGGCAATTCTGGTTTCATGCTGAAATCCTTGTTTGTCTGTTCCTTTCAATCAACCTATAAATATGAGGATGAGACAGAGGCTGAGTTGGCCTTACACACCAACTCACTTTTTACCAACACAGAGCCCAGTGCTCACATGGATTTCCTTACATCTGTCAGCAGCTTTATAAATGATTGGTCACAGTCCTTCATGGTAACTCTCCCTCACAGTCAGTGAATGAAAGACAGGAAGAACTGTTGAAAGGATTTTAGTCAATATGTTTCCAATGAACAGAATGTATAAACAAGCCATTACCTTTTCCCATCAAAAGCTGAGGGTTAGATAAGGTGGAGCTGTCCAAGACACAACCCTCTCATGATGAAGGTGATGTCAGCATGGCAAGGTAAGTCATCAATATTCCAATCGTTTGTAACTTGATCTTACTTTTCTTGCATGACACCAAGTACATGTTGACACCATGCTCAATGCATCATTACATCCCTATTTTGTCTTTTCCAAAGCTCATCAGTTTTATCTTCTATCCACTCAGTGACCTGCTCTACAAAGCCTCAAACATTGCTGCAAAGTCCAGCCAAAGAGCTCAGTAAGCACCTCCATCCCTTGTGAATGTAAAAGGCTATTCATGCAGGAAAAGCTTCCTTCTGCATTGGCTAGAGTGGATCTTTCACCACAAACATTCTCCACCTTTTATTGCTGCATCTCCAGGTCCATGGTTTTGCTTTCTTTGACATACACACTGTTTTCATGCCTCATTACCCACCGTTTCTCCTCTTGCTGCAGAATGACAGACCGTCTGCAAAAATTATCTCAAGGGGCTTTTTTCTGTAGCTTACCCAAGAAAAAGTGTTTCACAATTTGGCATTCAATGCCACACCAGCAATCTGGAAGCCTGATGCTAAAAGAGAGTTATTGCAAAATGGTCTGGTCAGCACTCTTGTAGACTAAAGCATCAAAGTGTGAAGATTATTCTATAAAAATGCAGCAGTGCTTTCAAAATGAGTGGAATTAATCTGCACTTCTGTCTTTGTGAGATACATGGATTGAAAAATTGGTATATATATTTCCTGAACCCTTTTTTAAGAGCACTGTCCAGTCAGAACATGGAAGACTTTATCAAGTAATTACTTCTTTCCCTTCAGTGATTTGGAATTGACGATTATATTAGGTGGGTTCTACAAAGAGTTTCAGTCTTGTATTCACCCAAATACCTAAACCTGTTTTTGTCACTGATATCCTGAAGAAAACAAATAAAAAATATTTTGTCTTCTGTTCCGAAGGCACTTGTTTTGGGGTGGAGAAAAGGAGAGAGACTGCACATGGAGGCAGTGACTGATACAGGAATGTGTTTTTAGGCACCAAGATATAGTCATGTAGTTCTTTGAAATGGTATGGTGGTAGTACATGTTGAGCATTGATGCAGTGCTGGAGTAAATTTCCCAGCTAGCCCTTCCCGGTCTGTGCTGAGTTTGGCTGCTCCCTGCCCATGCTGGGTTACGGCAGTGGTTTAACAAGGGCTGCTAAAGTCCCCAGCAGTGAGGCTGCTCTCTACAGCACCAGTTGTAAATGGCATTGAGGATTGGAGCAAGAATCAGGGACGGGTCTTCAGTTTGGTTCCAAAATCAATTATTGCCCCAGAAGGGTCAAGGACTGAAGATCCCTGCACTGGGTGTGCGGGGGTTTTACAGAGGAGTGGTCTCAGGGGCAGCAACCAATGAGGGATGGAGGAGGAAGGAGCACAAGGTAGGGCTGACAGTACATTCAGCCAGTGAGGGAGCACAGGAGAGGGACATGGCTCATGTGGGCCAATGGGGCATCAAGGACTAGGGCATTTCCAAAGGGGAGGAACCATCAGGAATTGGCCCGAGGAGGGATTGACAAGGAAGGTGCAGGAATAAGGGGCAAGGATACAATAACAGATAGGGAAAGGGATAGTGTTAAAGGGTGGGGAATACCAACTGCGGGGGTGTGTGTGTGTGTGTGTGTGTGTGTGTGTGTGTGTGTGGATACAATACAGAGACAAACCAACTGCAGAAGACTATAGGGATACATAGAAACATATCAAATAACAACTAAACTGTCAGAAACAAAATAACAAAAGGAAAAAGGAATCAAAATAATCACACCAGAACAGAGTGTGAGAAAACTAAAGCCAGATGATATTGAGTTTACAGGCACACGCAGTGTGTATGCATCTTAATGTGTTCTTGCACCCAGTCCCGCCTTTCTTAGTACGGCAAAATCTGCTGGCTTCTAGGTGGGTAATTAACAGCTACAAGTGTGTTGGCAAGAAGCAAAAGGCTCTAAGAGACTTTCCTTTGTGCATCCTCATGGCACTCACACTGCTCAGACCGATGAGAGCTCTGGTCAACATACTATGAAAAATCTTTCACAGATTATTCATCAGTGCCCAGCTCACATTCTACAGCCATTTTACTTATAAAGAATTCTTAAATGTAAGCTTCTATAACATTATTAATGAAGAAATGTTTGCTGTCAAACATAGTTGACAATAGAAAACATTTGCAAGTGCTGATGAGTGCTGGGTTTATGTAGCTGTTGGTCTACAGAGACAGTGCAATTCACAGTGCTCTGCCCTAAGAGCAAGCCTTACAGAACTCATGGAAAGGTAACTTCTCCCATCAAATATAAGGAGCCTTTGATATTTCTGAAATTGGTACTTCCCTTTTCCAGCTTTATTTCACTTTCCTTAATTTCTATGCCTTCAACAATTTTGTATTTCTTCTATACACACTGTATTGACCCATTCAGATTTTTAAAAATGAAATGCTCTCTACATGAGAGAAAATTCCTGCCCTTAGTAGCAAGTTCAACTCAAAATTTAGAAACTAAAAAAATATTTAGATGCAAAGTAGCATATCAGGAAGGTGACAAAAAATTCAAAAATTGCTTTTCAGAAGAAGATGATTAGCTTTTTTTTTTTTTTCTGGGAATCTAGAATTTATATGAAAAATAAAACACAGGTTGTGACAGATTCTATCCTCACTAATGTTAAAAAATGACATTTTATTATTCTTTAATGTCTATAAAAAGTAACTGCAGAATGACATGGGGATCTTACCATGTGTAGGAGTTTTGTTGGAGAAATTCCAATAGGAGCAGGTGTTCCAGAAACCAGAACAAAAGAAGCAAAGGACCAGTCAGTGTCCCTCCTTACCTCTTCCCCATAACACAGTCCCATGTAAAATGGGCAGTATAGCTGGCTGGTGGCTACAAGAAGTACTAAGTTTGAAAATGACATTTGGAACATCAGATGCAAGGGTGAAATGGAAGACAGAAATGGTTGCAAAATACATCACTTCTGTTTTCTTGGAAAGCAAGGAGTTTGCAGCCAATGCATTTTTCAGATTTTTTTGGTTTTTAGTTGCATATTCTGATCAGGTGTGTCTTAAAGAGGAAATTAATTAGTCACTGGTTAGAAAATGTCCAAACAAAACCAGTGAAGTACATCTGCATACTGATGAGACAGTATCTTAAATCTTTGTACTCAGAGATAGGATTTAGAAAAGCAGTGACAAGAATTTCCAGATGAAAGTCTGCCAGGCAGTTGGCATGAGAGAATAAAGTCCAGAGGGAATAATGTAATCTTGTCTTTGACTGAGGAAGCACCTGATTCAAAATCCATGAGGAAACATCATTAATATAGCTTTGTGAAAGACAAAACAGTCTGGCAGTGGTAATTACATTCTGAACCTCTATTTAAGGAGCGTTTGCAAAAGCCACAATCAGTAAAAGATGCTTCCAAATTATATTGCTCAGATTAAAATCAGAATGTAGGAAAGCCTGTGACAATACTGGGGAAAATATAAATTTTTGTTCCTAGGGGATTTTTCAGATTTTGTCAAAAATATTGCTGCTTGTTCTACATTTGCCATGGATCAAAGAGAGCTAACTATGCTTCTTCATTAATGTCACAATGTGATCCCACAGGGATCCCCCCCAAAAAATATATCAAAACAACTCTTTGTCCTCACTAGCCTAACTGCTAGGGAATTTTGAGAACAAATATTTCACATAGCAGGCAGTGTGATAGTTTCTGGTCGGGAAACACATTCATTCTTTAAAGAGCATTAAAGAAATATTGACACTGTTTTGAATTTTTAAAACCAAATATTCTAAGGACTTAGTGCTGAAATCTTGAAACGTAAGCAGGTAACATTAATGCTGCATGTTATTTTGGACTGTGGGAAAAAAAAAAAACAAAACAACACCTAGATATTAAATTATACTCACAAAATCAGACCAAAATAGTCTCATAAAACTGAATCTGGATGAAGCCCAAGTGCTTCCATGAGCATTACTCTAAGTCTGTGCACAACTTGTGAGGAATAATATTAGTTCTTAGTAAAGCCCTTTCTTGCACTGCCTAGTTCTAAAAACAACATAGTACTCCATCCCACAAAAAATATATATCTCAAAAAATCTAAGTCAAAGATCTTTTTCTTGATATACATACAGATCATACATTCAGTTAGCAGTGCTGTGTGCAGTACTAAGTTTTGGGGTGAGAATTACTGTAACCAAGGGGCTGATCTGCTCCTTTCACCTTTTGATTTTCAAAACAGAATCCTGTCTCCCAAGCTATGCCCACTTGAATATAATGCAAACAAAAATAAGACTACGTAAAAACACAGGATACCGGAAGCACATGGTAGAAAATTGGTGCCCTCCCTAATAAATCACACCAACACATTTGTAACTATTTTAAGCCTTTCCCAACAGCTAATCACTGTGACCAATAATCCTCAACATTATCCAGTTCCTGGAGCTTTTTATCACCATTAGGCAGAATCATGTGATGCAATTTGAAATGGTGGAGCTTGATTGCAAATCAGTGTCAAATGTTAAGTCTGGGGGGGGTTTATCACTTCTCAGAGCACTACAGGAGACAAGAGGAATAATTTATATTACCAGCTTAAACATTTATGAAAATTAAATAAAGTAACACAAGACTGACTAGATAGACACAAATGAGACTAATAGCACTGTATATCTAATCCCAGATTTCATGCTGCCACAAGAACTAGTTCATTAAAAAGTATTTCTGTATCCTTGGTGTACTTTTTATGACAACAGGGGTTTTTATTTGAGTGAGTGAGCACAGAGGGGAGCACTTGCAGAACTTCTTTTTTGTTCTGATTACTTTGGTTATTAAAAAAAGATTTTGTCAAATTAATTTCTGCTGAAAAGCTAATGCAAGCCTGGTGGAAGAATTCACAGACTGAGACTGTCTCATGCTCTGTACGTAGGCAAAACTCTAACTGGTTCATTACTTTAAAAATCTTTCCTTGTGTTCAACAACTGGCCTAAATATATTTGGTTTCACTGAAAAACACAGAGACAGTCTGGTTCTTTTTCTTCTATTTACTTCTGCATCTAACTGAATTTAAGTGAAATAAAAAGCACCAAGGCATATTTAATGCCCAGGTATGGATAACATGGAAAAATGGTTTCATACCCCATAAAATATATGGTAGTATGGCAGCTAAGAACTCAGCCTTAATGCTACTTCGTGTTAGTTCCTGCTGTGACCTTAATGCTTGCATATGGTCATAAGCTTAGTTATTTTACTTTGGACCACATTTTGTGTAGAGACAGAATAAATTAACGTATGCTTACAAAGGATTTCAAGAACTATAATGAAAAAACTACTGTATAAATTCTTTGTGTTCTTCTGATTTGGTTTGATAAGTTTTGGTGACTCATTATCTATTCAAAAGCTCAGTGTATCTGTATTGCAATGATTGGCAGAATATCACAAGGGATACTCGAAATAAGAAATAGTTACCATGTTAGAAATAGTGTCTTATCTTCTTTCCACTGAGGTATTGGGTGAGTTTTGCCAGTAATTTAAGAGGAAATGTGTCCGTTTACATAGAATGCTTTGAAAATTGCACCCAGTGGAGAAGACAAGAATGATCTAAATACAGAAGGAAGGGCTCTTAGAACAGCATTAGGTGGTATGGCAACATCAACATGGGAAACTTGTTTTGTTCTTTCACTGCTAAAGAAATATACTCCCTTAGACTTAACATCACAGTCATACCCATTTCTATGTGCACTAACATAATCTTATCAAATGTTTCTACCAGGAGCCCTCACAGAAAGATGTGGCACAGATTGCTTGAAATAGTTTGAATGAGTTATTAGTTCCCAATATCTGAGCTATATTGTAGAACTAGTTCCCAGAGTTCCATTCACTTTGCTTCAATAAAGCCAGACTCATACTTTGTCCAGCAATTACTGAGTGGGATTCTGGATAACTAAACTACACCATTGTATCTCAGAGAGTATTTCTGTAGGTTCAACCCCTATTTCTTTTTCCTGACAATACATGCACGTCATCCCTACTGGAAAGGTGAGATAAGACAGCTGAAAATGGATTTAATGTATGTAACAAAAGCCTTCCAAGGACACTCCTTTTCTGTGGAGATGGCTGTGACAAATCCTTGTGACAAAAGTCACCTGAAACATCTTCACCACAAAGCAAAAATGGTGCAGAGACTGAGTCAGTTTTCACTTCTGGTTTATCATCATCTACAGTTACAGCAGCAATAACTTTCCCTTGTGAGTAGGACAGAAAGAGGTGTTATGATCAAAAGGGTTCCCAAGACATATGGATATTTCAATTTCAAGATGTTAACCAAAGTACCAAGGTGCTTTTTAAAAAGAAACAAAGATCATAAAATTATATGCTCTCACTCTTCTACTCTATAAAGAGCAGGAAGAACAAGGGCCTAGGAACAAAGGAAAGACTGACTTATCTCATGAAGACAAAATGCAAACCGCTTGTCCTAAATCAACCAATGTTTTAATGCCCTCAAGATCTCTTTATTTACACATTATTTTAGTTTTTGGCCAGTAATAAGTATGCTTCCTCTTCTAAGAAAGCTGTAGAAAATACAAAGTATTTATCAAGTCCCCTTGCAACCAAGACAGTAAAACCAGTAAAGGAAACTTAATTTTGTCAGGAATCAAAAGGACACAAGCGTTACAGAGAAAAGTGTGTATTGTGTTTAAGGTGTGTCAAAGCTTGGCAGAGTTCAGAATACATATTTAGTCTGGGTTTGTAATTGTATCAACACAGGATTTGGATTTCTAACCTCCTTACTGATAAAGGACATCAGAGGTGAAACACATCAAGATGCCACTTCTCTCACAGATTCCTTCAAAGTAATTTGATCTGAATTGTTTAAATGAAGTTAATTTCTCCATTTTTTCCACACAGAGCACTTGGTTTGCAACCACTGAGAGCTAGGGTGCAGCAATGACACCACACTTTTTCTGGGAGCAAAGCCAGTTCAGGCACCAGGGAGATGATTATTTGAGCCAAATAGAAACATTCAGCCAGCCCAAAAATATGTGAACCTGCATTTGCCTGAGTGATTCTGCATAGACATTTTCAGGTCTTGGCCACACTCCCTTGTTCCAAGGGCTCTCTGTTGTCTAACAACATTTTGAGTACCTCTGGTACACTCCTGATCACATTTGTCTTGCTCAAAACACAGCATCATTTAACTTGAGCTGGCTTTGCAAACACATCTCAGTCAATAGAAATCCCTGTGCCCAAAGAAATAAGCCCTGCTGGATATTAGTAGACTCTACAGGCTTCTATGTCATGGTGGTTGCCATAAGAAGGAACAGATCCAAAGAGATCCTGTAATTTCCTGATTTTCGTATTTTCCAAAGCATTCTGACCCCATATTTTCCATGAGCTGAGGTCTGAACTGAACTAATTAATTAATTGTTATGACATATTAAAATTTCTTTTTAAAATCTCACTGTTAAAAGGATTGGAATTTAGCAATCCAGCTACTCAGGGGTGGGTGACTGGCATCATCCAGGCTCAGTGCCAAGGGAACTGAAGAGGCAGCTTAAACCATCAGGATTAAAAGCAAGCCTAAAGCTTTTTTCCTTTGTCTTGCATACAGAATGAAAAATAGATTGCAAATTGCAGCATTAAAAATATAAAGATAGTCTAAATTTGCCATCGTAGCCCATAATTTTGTGATCTCCAGTTTGAATTCTCAAACTGAAATATGATAATTTATCTTTGAATGGTATTTCACCTGTCATCTAGTTGAAAGCAAAGGATTATAAATGAGCAGACTATTTTCTGTCTTTGATTTAATAGATGAGACTGAGAAATTCTGTCCATTTCAATGGTGATCCAGTAGGTGGAAATAAATGGAATCATAAAATCAATCTTTTGAAAACAAACATAACAACATACTTCTATGTAAAAACCTTTTTGGCTCACAGCAGTGCCAATCTTAACTCAAGAGAAATAATGCCACCTGACCATGTGTGAGACACTGGACTGGCTAATGACTCAAACAATCAACCACCTAACCAATAAGGGAAGAGGATGATGAGAGACAAATTATAGGAGGTGGGATAGTGCTTTTTTCACAATTCCAATACCAATGCCCTCTCTTTACATAATGGCTCAGGTATGAAAACTCCCCATATTCACACATAGCCTGAAGGTATTCACCCCTTCTGATGGGCCATAATTTACTGAACTGCCCTGAGTGTGGCATCTTGAGAGGTGTCCTGGAACATCAGAGACTTCTGAAGTGTCCTGTGATCTACAGTATTACATCACTCAGTGTAAAACTCCCCACTGAAGAAGAGATACCTGGGCCTTCCCCCCAGAACTCGAGAATCTATAACCCATGGAACTTTGGTGCTTTATGAGCTTCCCCCATCCCTGACGGATCAAGACAGTGACCACCACTTCAACCAATAGACACTGGAACTGCATCAATGAAGTCTTGTCACAAGATCTAATGGTTGGTGATTATATATCTTTCTACTCTTATTCCTTCTCTTTCTTTTCCCTATTTCTTTCTCTCTATATCATATTTACTGCAAATAATAATCTGTACTATTGACCTCAGCATATGGTCTCTTTTGCACCTTAATTCAGGCAGAGGTATCCCCCAAGTAATTTTAATAATTTGGAAGCAGGGAGAGGTAGGTCAAATAGTGCCACCTCCTGTAAACTGGTGTTTTCAGTAAGAAAAGATGCTTTTGCAGTTTTTTTATCAGAAGAAATACTGGGGAAGAAAAGTTTTCAGTTAAACCATAACAGCTTCAGTTTCAGTTACTTTCTTTCAGCTTAACAAGATAATACAAGATAATACAACAAGAGATTTTTTTTCTTTTATTGTTTTGGGATCACAGTTTTTATGTGCATACTTTAAGGCACAGCATCTCGATGGATTAGCATTATGTAGGGTGTGAGAAAATATGCAAACTAGATTACTTCATTTTTCTGTCCCTGTGTAATTGGTGAATTTATGCACAAATTTTACAGACATCATGTGCCTTGGATGGCAAAGAAAATAATAAGCTTGGTGCAGCTGGTCACTACTAAGCATTACTAAAAATTTACTTTCATCTCTTGTTCCTGTGAAAGGCAAATAAAAGACACAGATAATGCTTTTCTGAACCACAATTTGCATTACCAGGTTTTTAGATGGGAAAATAAATAAATAAAGTTCTGGCTTAAAGACATGGGTTTGGAACTGCTCTAATCAGTGTTCTACCCAGAGGTCATGAGTGAAAGCATTGCAGTAAGAAGATACAATTAGGTCTACCATATTAACATAATAGAGGAAGAGGTGTCCAACACCCAGCTCAACCCTCAATTTCTCTAGGAAATCAAAGTCCAAAACACCTAGAGCACACATTCAAAAAAGCTAAATCGTGCTGCTTGCTGATAGCCACAGTAAAAATTCAGACAAGAATTTATCCACACAGAAAGACTGAAGAAAAATTCAAGCACTAAGCAATCATCTTAGTGTTATGGTTACATCAGAAAAGAGTGTTCCTTCAGGCCAATGGTGCATACTACTATTTAAACAAATAGACGTAAAATATATTGAATTTAGCAAGATGCATATGGTTACTAGAAATGTAGTTTTGAAACCTTTCTTCTCCTATTTTAAGTTCCTGTGTCAAATAATATAAACTGACTGAGACCCAAAGAAAGGACAGCATTCATAGTTATAAAAAATACTGTAGTTTCCCAACATGCCTAATGCTACATGGAAGATAGAGAACTCATCATTCAAACATCTTACTGACTGATGACTGGTTAGATTTTGTGGTTAAAGTAGATATCTTGTGATTAATGTAACACATATACTATGGCCACAAGTTTCTCACCCTCCACAGAGTGGCATTCACAAAAATATCTACCTTGTGAGTGAATCAAATAGAACTGGATTATCATATGAAATTAATTCATAACTCTCCAGAGCATGGGCCAACTACAGAATTCATTAATTGTTCTCAAATTATGAAACAAGTGGTTTCTTGGCATTCTATGAAGCATTTGACAACTGTCCAGTGAGAATTAAATACAAACAGTAGCTGAATGTCTGGTGCAGCAGATATGTTGAGTGACTTAACTCAAACCTCTTGATCTTTCTACATCACTCTAGAAAACAAAAGGTAATAACTATTCTGCTCTTATGCATGGTTGCATCGTCTGGACATACACAAAACTGCTTCAACTCAGCAACTATGCTCCTTTCACCTGCATAAATCTTGGTGTTCACAAAATAGGTGGAAACTCACCTATGGCTCAAGAGGCAGCCCGCTAAATGAAGTTCCAGCACTTGTACACATAGTGACAACAGAGAGCCCAATAACAAAGAGGAAGCAGACCCATTTGAAAGGTAATGAGAGGTCCCAGCTAGCCTTTTAAGCAACGTGTTCACAGATTACTCCAGAGGCTTGTATTTGGGGGTCCACTCTGGTCAATATAAACAAAAGCAGAATTTTTATAGGATGTGAAAATCTGCCTCAAGAAAAAGAAATTTGCTTGCCATCCTATACAGTGTAACACTTACCTATATCCACAGTAACACAATATGAACTGGTTTTCTATATCCACAGTAACACAGTATGAGCTGGTTGTTTGCACAAGAATAGAAATGAAAGCAGTGACTTTCACTCTACAAAAGAAACTGGATATAAGCTGAACAGCAGTAGAAACACCAAGTATCTGGAACATGTGATAAATGAAACATCTTGCTGGCTCTGCAGGACATCTTGAAACCCTAGTGTTATGGAACAATCTTCTATTATACACCAGAGAAAACCAGAAATTGGAGCCTTTTAATAGATCGCCAGACAGAAGAGCTTGCTGCCTTACACTGTGTCATTAATGCCTTCCTCTCCATGCCAAGAAGCAAGCTAGTAGTCCCTGGCTCTCTGTTTGATTTAGGTGACTTTTGCATGTTTTTCCATGCTAACCTCATGAGGAATTCATCATGAATAACACTGAATCTTTGATGGTACAAGACATTGAGGTGTTGGAGAGCATCCAGAAGACAGCAGAGAAGGTGGTGAAGGGTCTAGAGAGTGAGTCATGGGAAGCAACTGAAGAAGCTGGATTTGCCTAGACTGGAAAAATGAGACACAGGAGAGACCTTATCATTCTCTACAACTACTGAAAGAAGGTTGCAGAATTCAGTTGAGGCTGGTTTCTTCTCCCAGGTAACAAGTAATAGGACAAAAGGAATTAACTTCCAGCTGTGCCAGGTGAGGCTCAGATTAAATGTTAAGAAAAATTTCTTCACTGAAAGGGTTGTTGAGCATTGTAACAAGTTTCCCAGGGAAGTGCTAGAGTCAACATCACTGAAATTATTTGAAGATATGTAGACATGCCAGCCAGGGCATGCTTTAGTAGTGGAATTGGAAGTAATAGATTTACAGTGTTACTCAATGATCTTAAAGGGTTTTTCCAACCTAAATAATTATATGATTCAGTTATTTTTAACTTCAAATTTTTTCTTTCACACGGTTAAAGACTGCATATTTCACCCATGAGACACAGAAAGCATCCCATGCTTTGTCACTCTATTTATTCTTGTACACATTTGTTGTGTAATCCCTCTTAGTCTGTGTGTCCCTGCATGATTTCTGTAGCATGCTCATAAATGATTCCTCTTAAATCGCAAGATGAATCTTAAGTTTCCTTAGCTGGAAAGCATTGCAGGATACTTACCTATTAACACAGTTTAGGCTTTACTGGTATATTTTCATCCCTCTGAATCAAAGAAAGAAAAAGGGATTTGCATTCATTTACAAATTCAGCTTAAGAAACAATAGATTTTAAAATGATCATCATGAAACCTTTTTTAAGAGGTCCCTATCAGCAATATTTTTGCATAGTATAGTGCACTGTGCATCATTTATAAATCAACGAATGCCAAGGGAATTGTAAAGGACTTTACTGTCTTCCCTTGAGAAGAGATAACTGTTTCTCTTATCTGTTTTGAGTAACACTTAAGTGTGGGATCTGGCAGGCCCACCGCGGCGCTGCCGTGGAGGGAGGCCCCTGAGATGGGGAAGAGGGCCTCCTGAAGAGATAAGGAGCATTACACAATAACAAAGTCCAGACCCCCTAGATAAGGAGAACACTTTTTGGTTACGGAGACCCACAATTCTTTGAGGGATTTTATGTAGATCTGTTGGAACCTATTGGTTTGTAACCCCCCACACCCACCTATGTACCCTTATAAAAACCTCTGTACTTTCCCCCAGACTTTGGGGATTTCTCGTCCCTGGCTCCCCTTCGCTTGGGTGCTTTGCAATAAAGTTACCCCCTGCGGAATGGCCATACAAGTCCCTCATCTCTCTCCCCGTGCCGGCTGTGAAGGGGTTGCCTTGCAGGATCACTGAGCTGAACTCACTGAGCTGAACTCACTGAGCTGAACTCACTGAGCTGAATTCACTATAGCCCGCTGTGGCTACTACCCTGCTAAGGCACCCCTAGGCTAGCCGAGGGAAAGCCGCTGGCTCCCTGGAAGGCATTCTCTGAGGAGAGTACCTCTCTGGGGTAGACCCGTCTATCCTGGCCTGATACCTCTCAGGCCCCTTCCCGGCGGAGCCGACATTACTTAAGAGCAAGAAGCAGACACATAGGCATTGGAAGCATGTATCCTGGGAAGAATATATGCGTGTTACCTAGTTCTGTAGGGATGGGGTCAGGAAGTCCAAGTCTGAAGATGAAGCTGGCAAGGGACACAAAGTATAAGAAGGGTTTCTACAGGTGTGTCACACAGAAAAAGAAGGTTAAAGGGAATTAATTCCCTCTCAGGAGCATAATTGGAAAACTGATAAAAGAGTGGAGGAGAAGGTTGAGGTACTCAATTACTTTTTGCCTCAATCTTCTCTGGCAGCTGCTTTCTGTACCTCTGAGCAGGATAGAACACAAGAGGTGGAATGAGGGAGTAAAGTCCCTCCCACTGTAAGAAATGTTTAAGTTTGAGACTCCCTGAGAAAAGTGAATATATGTAAGTCTATGGAAACTGGCTAGATTATTCCTACAGTCCTGAGGGAATTGGCTGCTGTAGTTACCAAGCCACTCTCCAAGATATTTGAAAAGACATGACAGCCAGAAGTCCCTTATGTCTAGAAAAGTGGAAATATAAAACTGTCTTTTAAAAGGATGAAAGAATGACCTTAGAAACTACCAACATGTCAGCCTCAGCTCTGTGCCTGGGAAGATGATGGAACAGATCCTCCTAGAAGCTGTGCTAAGGCACGTGGAGAACAAGGATATGGTTTGATACAACCAACACAGCTTCACCAAGAGCAAGTCCTGCCTGACCAATCTAATGGGTTTTTGTTGTGTGGCAAATCCATAAGTGGACAAAAGAACATTGACTGAAAACAAGGTATAAGAAAGAAAGTTTTATGATGAATGTGGTGAAAAACTGAAACAGATTGCCCAGAAAGGTGATAAATGTCCATCCCCAAAAACACTCAAGGTGAGGACAGGACTGAGAAACCTGACATAGTTGAAGATAACCCTGTATATGTCAGGATAGTTGAGCAAGATGACCTTTAAAATTCCCTTCCAACCCCACACCATCCTATGATTCTACAATTCTGACTCTAAGATTCTATCCACCAATGTGGATAAATGTCATAGAAGTGACAGAGCATGTGACTGACAGTGTCCAATTACATTAACCTTCATATGCAAAATGATTAACATATGTTGGATGCTCCAGAGGTTATTACTAATCAGCCTGCATAATGGGAAGTATGATGATGACAAGAGTAATTAAAATTCAGGTTCCAAAAGTAAAAAATACAAAAACTCTAGCAAAATTACTCTTTAGATTATACCACCCTATTTCCATAGGTTTAAAGCCATTAAGGCATTTCAAATCCATATGAATACTTATTGTCTAAAGCAAAAGGAACAACCTTGACTTGTTCTTCTGTATTCTCTATGTTGTTTATGAATATGCTTTCAAAGAATGAACATGGAGGACAGTGATTTAATTTCATAGATGAATAATGACAGGTTGAATGTTTTGTATATTATGATAGTTTGGAATTATATGATATGCCATTACCATGTCTTGTTCACCCTTCATCTACCACGCAAATCAATTAACAAATAGGGTGAGGTTTTACGTAGCATTTTCTAATTGTGGAGAAAATTGTTATCATTGTTATAGTGGTGTAAATCTGGGTGACCTGCACTGAATTCAAGTGTATTATTTCTAAGTAACACCTATTTAATTAAATAAAATTATTGCTGCACAAAGAAATTATTTGACAGGTTTTTCAGTAAGACAAAAATCTATAGTAAAAGAAGCAGGGCTCACATAAAGCAAATTGAACATCCTCTGTAGATGAAATGGCTATACTATAAGACAGCAGGGGAGGAAAACTAATTTATGGCTGGATTCTCCAGCTCAGTATAACTTCTGTGAATACACAGACATTCTTCTGCAAAAGGCAGCCCTAACAGCCTCACGCCAAGGAAAAGGGCATCTCCATGGCAGGATGCCAGACATGCACTCACCCATGGCAGCACAGCAGGCAAAAAGTATTACCAAAATAAGAGAGAATGTCTCTGCCCCAGTTCCCAATAAGATACATACGGTCAGGCATTTGAGGATTATATCTACCATCTCTGTGTCTGCCCTAACTCAGTGTAAAGACATCTGCTGTGCATAGAACTGTAGAAGGGCTAGGAAAATGAAATGGAGTTATTTGCATTATATGAAATTGTTTCCTGCTCCTTTAAAAGATTTATATCTCCTAATCTCTCCTAGGGTCTCCTATATCTTTTATTTTTCATGATTTCTAGAAAGAACACAATGGATACAACTGTTTGCTTTCTTGCTTGCTCATGTTCTTTTTTTTTTTTTTTCTTTTCAATATATTCCCAGAAAGGTACCCACCTTTGTTTAATATGGTTTGAAGAAATGGGGAATAGGTCCAATGGAAATAATTACAGGAAGCATTCAGTTAAAGGTTTTTATTGTTAGTCATATAATATCACAGGGCAAAATAAGGAATGTAATTCTGACATGAAAATATTTTTTCTCTGAAGAGTGTTGTAGGGGTCTAGTTTAAATTTTAAGAGCAGCTTTTAGTTTTAATGTGCTAAGCATCCAGAAATTATTTTCTCCTTTTGCTGATTGTCCTTTATGTCAATGATTGAATCACCTTTCCATCCTTCTTGGTACTAGCGTCATTCATGTTTTTCAAATTCTTCTGTCTTTAATATCTACTCTAATGAACTAAATTGAAGTGTAATAAATGGATCCACCAGGGACCAAATAGCTAGAAGGTGACATTTTCAGAGAGAAAACACATTTTTGAGAGTGTACATCTCTTTTAGACAGGTAGCTCCTCCTTTCTAAGCTCCTTGCTTTCTGTGACATTTACACATACAGATACAGCAGTTCCTCCTAGCTCAGTAATGGCTCTGGAGACATGCAAAGGAAATCCAGAACTACTGGTGACTCATTGCTAAATTGGAACTACCAGGTAAGGGGGTACTTTCAGAGGACTGGAACTAGGACACCCATCACTTTCTGTTATTCACCTGCTCCCTGAAACAGCAGGCAACTGTGCCTAAACATGGTATAAACTGCTTTAAGGTAATAAATAACAAAAGAGTCTCAAATCTGAGTTCTTTCTGCCATAAACCCACTAATGCCACAGAAAATGTATTTGTTCCAACATTTTCTCTGTGTGCAAAATTGTCACTATTTCCAGTCATTCAGAGTAAACATCAGTATAGATGTTCCTGTTTCTGTCTGATTAAATATTTTAAACAGAATTTTCATTGTCTGAGAAATCAATTCAGGTAAAACCCTGAAAGGCACTGTTCATGCTTAATAAATCTATTAATTGTGATTGACAAATGAGAGAGGGTTTTAGTCTTCCTGATAGCAATCCAAGATTTTTAGGACACTCAATTTTTGGTTAATGCTATCAGGAGCTTTTAAACAGTTAGTTAGCATAAGTATTTATAATGTTTGAACTAGTAACTGAATACTGAAGAAAGAGTTGAAGAGAGAGACAGAGAGACAAGGCAATTTGAAGATGATTAAAAAAGTCTGTTGCAGTATATCCACATATTATACTTGTGGATAAACAAGGAAGTATCGCTAACCATAATGCAGTGTTTGACATTTATAAAAGATTCTGAGTGAGATTGCAGAACCATTTTTATTTGTCTAAATTAACTGGAGGCAATGTAACTACATAGATAATTCAGCAGTTAATATAGACTTTGTATTTTAATTAACTTGAACAGGAAGTTTCTCAAAGTATAAAGGCCTGATCTGCCTTGCCTGAGCACTGAATGCACACATTTACCCAATATTGTGAGAGCTTATGGAAGTAGTTAATTCAGCATGCAGACAGCAGTAAAATTTTTATCTGCAAACATAAATGCACTGCTGTGACACTGCCTTATGAATGACCCTTTTTAACACACAGGGACTAAATTTGTGAGCAGTCATTAGATGGATCTCTTTTTCTTTAAAAAATGCAAATTTTACGATTACCAGAGTAAATATTTCATTGTGACTAATAAAGGGCTTTAGTAAATTCAATGCTCCCTTATTATTAACTTATGTAATAATTTCAATGTCTGGTCTTTGACTAATGCAACTGATTGTGCTTGTTCTGCCCATGTAGATTTCTCTCTTGGTAAACATGACACTGCCATGCTGTGGGAATGGTTGTGGAAGTCCAGCTTAATGCAAGGAGTCATGAGAGATGTGGGCTCCTATGGCTGGGTAGTGCCCTCTGAATCGTCATCACTGTCACTGCAGGGAAAACTGAGGAAGGGACTCAGGATGTGAAGACTTCTCAGGTTCAAAGGTCTCCAAAAGCACTGGCTGAAGCTCAAGTGTCCCTGACCTCAAGGGTACTAAAAGCCCAGACTTTTCCATAAATGCTGGTTTTCCTTCACTGATTAGGGTGATCAGCAGAGGCTAGTGCAGATATGCTTCAATATTTTCACTGAGAGGGAACACAAGCACTGGTATAAACTTCCCTATTGCTAGTGGCTGTAGAGCAGCTCACACTGGTTAAAAGCTGTACTTATTATGAATCATTAGCATTAATTCCCTAAGTATATAGATAATATATTCATGACATAATTTCATAATGTTATAGAGGAATTATCTCTATCTTATATTGCATCTATGTAGCACACATCTACAGACTCTAGTGACTGATGGCTGAGGTATCTTATGACTGATTTTTGAGTTGCTTCCCACCCATTAATACAAAGTCAACATCCCCTATTAGACCACTACAGAAGTTCAATAAAGAAACCAAACCCAGTCTGTGATGGACAGAACTGAAAATGTAACACCCAGACCACTGATTTTTCTATTAATATTTCCAGTTATGAGATTGGCATTTTACTATAACTAAAATATCTAAATGTGGACTCTTAAATAATAGATGAGGATTGTTTTTTTTAGCGAACTATAAATATATTTTGCATACCAAGTTTGCCAAAATCAGTTTCCTTGAAAGGAGAATAAAAATGCACACATAATATATCGAGACAGGAAGGATGGTCCAGCAATTACACCATCAACTAAATGTTTTTTCCTAAGTTCTGCCCCTGTCACATTTAATAAGTGACTCAGCATAATATTTCCTCCACATTCTCCCTTTGCAGAATGTTCTGAACTGGCTTTTCCATTCTGTACACCAGTCCTACAAAAAGTAATCTAGTGAGCGCCAACCTGTCTTAATTCTCCCTATAGCTACTTTGAACTTCATATTTATGACAGGGACTACCTGAGTTTCTCATTTTTGAGACAAATTTAGGAGAAGACACTTTGTAGTGGGTTGTATCTTCTAAAAGGGTTCCAGCAATCCCTTTCCACCCACAGGAAATTAATACTAACAGATGAAGAAAAAAAAAAACCAAGAGTTTATTAACCGACAGAAAGTCCACAAGGCAAGAGGAAAAAGAACAGTAAATAACTGACAGATATGAAACTGTCAGACCTTACTCCCTCCCCTCCACTCCCCCTTGGCACCCCATCCCCTCCACCAGAAGAAAATCCCAAAATGCAAGGGAAAATACCTGCTCACAGCCAACACGCAGTACAAGATGGCACCAGCTTCTCTCTCAGGTAAAACTGCCAAACAGGAGCTTCACGCAGCACTTTGGGCAGCAGATGATAATCTGGTGACTCTCTGGCATCAACCTCCTCTTCAGGGCAGAGGAAGTAACTGACCTGCAGCCTTTGGGTTTATTTTGTCTCCACAGCTCAGTTTCTCAAGGTGTGGGGCCAGAACAGAGTGACCCCTCTCCCACAACTCCCATTTCTCTGGTCTTGGACTAACAAGCAGTTCAGTTCATCTCAAAAAGCTGTTGAAGGATTGCTGCTACAACTTCTCCAAGGCCAGGGAAGGGTAGAACCTTTTGCCTGGGTCAGCAAAACCAAGCTAACCAAGCAAAACCAAAGTGCATGACATCCTGGACACCCGGGGAGTGAGGCTTTGAAAAAAGACTGCCACAGAGCCCAAAACTTTCCTGGCCACACAGCTTAAATGGAATACCATTTTGAGGTACAGAGCAGAGAGAGGATCAGGGAATAGGCTATCATCGAAAATCACTCCAAGATACTGAGAGCACATCTTTTTCAGTGCCATTGGGGGTTAGCTCACTCATTCCTCCTTTTTGCTATCATAAGCCTTCTGTTCCCCGTTCTGCCTGAGGTGATCCTCAAGTGTGTTTGGGTAAAGGCAAGCAGTCTCAAATTCAGTGGCTCTCTTATGGTTAAGCTAATTGGACTGAAAATTTATGCAATTAATTTAAAAAGAAAACTAGCCTAGAAGTTTAATCTCAGAGCAGTGAGTATCCTGACATCCTGACATAATAAATACTTCTTGCACTTTAAAAAAAAAAATTTTTTTTTATTTTTTTTTTTTTTAGAAATGGGTGTACAATGTATTTACAATTAATGTTAGAATTTTTAGTAATTACAGTTCAGTAACATTAGAAAGAAACACACAAAGCCAAAAAAGCACTCATTTATTTGCAGTCCTGGATTTCACTATGTTCAATTTGATGCCTGAAGCGCAACATAATTACACAGGTATTCAGATCAATCCTCTACAGTTTATATGATTTTTGTCAACATGAATCAATTGATTACGCTGCTTTCAGAGCCCTTGAAAACACCAAGGCTCTTGCTGCCAGTTTCTGTGACAAAGGCCAAAATTCTCTAGTTGGGTTTCCTAAGAAGCAAATCCCTGAGAGCATCTTCTCACCAGTTTTAATAGCAAGCAAGGACTGCTTTCTCAGTTTTCCCAGATAAAAGATGATGCAGTTACTTCCACACCAAGTATAAAACATGAGATGTATTACTTGGTCTGCAAGGAAGGGATCTAGTTTTCTTATGGACAAGACAAAAAGAATAATAGAATCATATAATGTTAAGGTGTTTGAAAGAACCTTAAAAATCATCTAGGCCCACCCCTCCCTGCCATGGGCAGGTGCACCTTCCACTAGATTAGGTTGTTCAAAAGCCCTATCCAACCTGGCTTTTAACACTGACAAGGTTTCAAAATCCACAACCTTGATGGGCAAGCAGTGTCAGTGTCTCACCACCCTCACAGCAAAAAATTTCTTCCTAATATGTAAACCTAAATTTTCCAATTTGTACCCTATGGTGCCTGATGAACTGTACATCTCTGGCTTCCCTGTAGGCCACTTTCAGACACTGGAAAGTTGCTATGAGGTCCCCACACAACCTTCTGTTCTCTAGGCTGAACAGTCTCAACTTTCTCAGCCTGTCTTCATATAGAAAGTGCTCTAGTCCTCTTATCAACTTAGTTTATTTATTCTATTGGCCCTCAATGTGCGAGAACCACACTGTCTTCTGCCCTTTGTTACCTGCCTCAGTTGACTCAGAAGCTCTGTCTGAGGCAGGTAAAAAGAAATCAACTCTGCAAGTGTCATATCTGTGTGGAAGAGACTTGGCCATTAACTTTCCTCCTCTGCCTGGATACTTATGTAAGGAACATAAATTAGCAAAAAAGCTTTTTGAGACTGGCATACTTTTAGTGGCTGGATTTTTCTGTTGTCAGCAAAAGAGCACTGAAACGATGTCAGCAGTACTGTAAGCTGGTGCACTGCCAGGAATCCTGACATAAACCTCAGAGGTACATTC
Source organism: Sitta carolinensis (assembly GCA_032173965.1). Taxonomy (NCBI): domain Eukaryota; kingdom Metazoa; phylum Chordata; class Aves; order Passeriformes; family Sittidae; genus Sitta; species Sitta carolinensis. Next base: position 25,132,181 of record CM063313.1, on the reverse strand, counting down.
ACCCTTATGTAATAATACTTATCATAAAGGATCCCAAAGTGCTTTGAAACTGCACAAGATATATTCAGGGAGTAATTTATCACTATGGATTTTCCAGGGCACAGTTATTCCTATACATACTGTCAGCTTCTGGGATCTTTAATAGTAGTATCTTCCATTTAGCTTTTTAAAACATAGGATGGGTGATGTTTATGCTCAATAATTCTTGCCTGTAGGGTTTGTTCTATTTAAAATAGAAAGAGGAAACAACAGTAATACTGAGCATCATTGTGGCTCAGTTCCTTGCAAGTTCTTCTTTACAACACAGATATAAATGATTGCCACTGATTTGAGACCAACCTGGTGAAAATCCCCTTGGCTGCTGAAATCTGCTGAAACTATCACAAGTTCTGAGCTGCTAAAATTCTCATAGATCCAAGACAGCTCAAAGTATTACTGCCACTTCCATTTTTTTTGACAATTTGTGGATGTACAGTGCATATATATATATATCTCTGAATGTTACCTTAAGACCTTGTGTAATGTTTAGCCCCAGCCAGCCACCAAGTCCCACACAGCTGCTTGCTCACTGCCCCACCAGCTGGATCTGGGAGAGAATCAGGAGGGTAAAAGCTGGAAAACACCTGGTGACTGATGATCAAGATACATATAGTTTAATAGGGAAAGCAAAAGCCCCAATGTACACCAAGCAAAACAAGGAATGAATTCACTGCTTCCCATGGCCAGGCCCATGTTCATCCATCTCCAGGACAGCAGAGCCTCATCATGTGTAACAGTGACTTGGGAAGAAAAACACCATCTGTTCAATGTCTCCCCCTTCTTCCTTTCCTCTCCTTTCTTTATATACTGAGCATGATCACTTTATATACTGAGTAGGATATCACATGATCTGGAGTATCCTTTTGGTCAGCTTGGGTCACCTGTCCTGGCTGTGTCTATCCCCCAACTTCCCAGGTACTCCCATCACCCCTGCCAACATGGCAAGGGGAAAAGCAGAATAGGCCTCGACTCCGTGCAAGTTCTGCTCAGCAATAAAAAACTCTGTATCATCAACTCTGTGTTCAGCACAAATCCAAAACACAGACCCACACCAGCCACTGTGAAGAAGATTAATTCTACCCCAGACAAAATCAGCACACCTTGAAACAGCTTGTAGGAATGCCTCCCCCATCCTCTTCTGCAGCAAATGGTTAAACTGTATCAAGTATTTTGGAAATACTGCTATTTCCTACTGCTGCTTGGAATGAGTAATAACAACTATCTTCATTATGGGATGCTTCAGAATAGGAGAAAAGAGAGCGTGCAATTGCAAGGTTGGGAGAAGCTTCATTAAAACTACATCTATAAATGCTTATTACAGTGAAGACTATAAAATTGCTGGATAACATTAAGGTTGGGGTTTTTTTCACTTCAAACAGAAATTGGCTGCTGTAAAAATTACCAAACTAGCAACACAGTGTATTTTAAAATAAAGTCCAGTAAATGCGACTCGTGAAAACAACCCAAACACACTAATAACAATCCAGTAAGACATGCCTTCTAAGACTAAGGGAATGATATCTTGACACAAGTAACGAGGCAGAGAATTTCAGTCTCAGCACATAATCTAATTTAATTCTAGAAAGAAAACAGCTGGGTTTAGGTGTAATGCACTTCTTTTTACATGAAGGTAAATTGAAGTTTGTATTTATTTTTAAAGGAATGGAGAAAAATGTATCAGCAATGTTAATAATAGCATTTTATTTCACTGTTTTCAACTTTAGCTTGTATCGGAGTTTTAATGTGTTTGGTACAGCAGCACTTAATGGTGGAGGTTTTTTTATTTAAAAATAAAGTAGGATAGGTTACAGTCAGTTTATTTTATTTTCAGATTCGTGTATAGGTTAAATAGGACTGTTGAAGGGTGAGTTGGTTTTGCTGATCACTTTTTGGTTCTTTGGTATATGGATTATTTTATGGAAGGAAAACAGTATTTCAAGCTGTTTTGTATTGTTGGTGTTGTACTGTTGAAGTGGCAGTTCGCATTAGTTGCTTTTATTTTATAAGTGTTATTGAAGGTGGGGATTTTATAGTTTAGGTAAGGTGTTTAATTGTTTAATGTTTTTTGCCTTTATAGTCATTATTTTAAATGATCATTTGAGGGTTTTTTTGAATATTCACTTCTGAGGAAGTTTATGTAAAATGTATGGGGCTTTTGGGCTACTTACAATCGTGTGTTTCTTTGATTCATTTTTAGTTAGTTTTATATTAGTTTCTACTGTAGTCTGAGTCTCCTAGGCCTGAAGTTTCTGAGTTTCTAAACTCAGTTTCTTCGTGATGTTTTGGTTTAGGAAGACCTGGTTCTCACAGGCTTGACATAAACATTAAGAGTGTTTTGGTAACAAGTGTAACGTCTTGGATTCCTTTCTGTGGGATGGATTTTCTCTATGACTTTTGGTTTTGGCCAATGGGATGAAGAGTTCTGGCACTCTTCTGACCAGTGAGAGTGGCCTGTTCAAAACGGTATATAATGGGGGTCAATTGTTTCAATAAAGGATTGGAGTCAGATGATTTTGCTGAACAAGGTTCATGTCGTTTGTTACTTGCCACAGCGACATTCTACTAAAGTTAAATTTTGTGATTTTTTTTTTGTTACGTTAGCGATAGCTTTTGCTTTCATATGTTTTGATGGGATTAATGTGTACTGTGCAATAGTATTGAATAAAGCTGTATTTTTTGTGGGTTTGATGTGCCAGGCTGTCCTAGTTTGACCAGCCCAGGAAAGCAAGCTGGCTGGGTTTGAGATAGGCATTTTATTGGACCAATGGGAAAGCATTTTCTAGTTCTTATTACCTTTGAACGAAGCCCGGGAAGGTCTCTTTCCTTCCAGCTGTCGGGGAGCTCACACCTCTGCCCTCTCCCGGCCCTGGCTGGGGTTGGGGGGGAGGCGGCGGTGGGCCAGGGGCGGCCGGGCCCGCTCGGCCCAGGTGGCTGGAACCGGGCTGGGCCCGCTCGGCCCGGCCGGGATTCTCCGTTCCTGGAGGGGTGGGAGCGGCTGCCGAGCCCTCACCAAGGAACCCACCGGGCCCCATCCCGGTAGGGGCAAAGGAGCCGGCAGAACTTGCTGATCTTTTGTTCCAGTTGAACCACCAAACCACACTGGCCTGAGGCTGTGTCGGCACCAGGAGCAGCTGTGCATAGGCACCAGCACCTGTATGGGCACAAAGGAGCTGTGCATGGGGACCAGCACCTGGATGGGCACCAAAGGAGCTGTGCATGGGCACCAGCACCGGTGGCCTCTGTAGTTCGTGCTAAAGGTGGCCTTGAAGCCATGAGCAGCCGTGATCCCCGTTCCAGAGTGAGAGCAACTGTCACAGCTCACATGGAGTCAGCAAAAGAGCACATGGCCAGCAAAAAGAAGCAGAGAGAGAGCTTGTTTCTGATACAGGACTTGGACAAAATTGACTCTTTTTTTAACGATAAAAGATTTTGTACTCGAAGAACACTAATTCTCTCTTAGGCTAAGAAAAAAAAAAAGGAGGTGAAATTTTGTAAGAACAACCATATGAAATTGAAATTGGTAAGAAAATAGTTAGATTTTAGATTGAAGGGATTTTGAAAAGTTTGTCTTAAGCTTAGGCTGTAAAATTCTTTTGTGAAGCTATGGTAAAGATATACTTGATATATCAGACTTTGGGTTCTCACCAGTAAAGTTCATGGAATGCTTTGGGGGGTGGTAGCATTCTATCCACAATCATGAGCAGAGGCACCAGTGTTAGAAGTTTGATGAGAAACCTCAGCCCCAGGGATAAAAGGGGAAGACCTCTGTTCCCAGAGATGGGTAAAAGGATGCTGGAATGGCTCATCCTTAAAAATAGCACCCCAATAAGCTGACATGGACTGACAGCAAGGATGTGAGGAAAAACTGTGAAAGATGGGAAAGACTTCACAAAGGCAGATCTCAGGCACCTGCGGTTTGTGAGAAACTGAAGCCATAAGAGTTCTTTTCTTGTGGGGAGCTTTCCATAGCATTAACAAAGAATACTTTTCTCTCTAAATGAGCTAAAGAAAGACTATTTGTAGAGGTGAAAAACTGACTGAGATTTCTGAGTGTTGTTGTCTTTCCATTGTTGGTTAAGAGAAAAAAAAGGGTTGTGGGGAGGGAAGAGTGTTTTGAAGGTTCCATCCTCATTCTTGTTGTTTTTCTTTCTTTTAGTGTTAGTAAACAAAGTCCTATTACTTTCAAGCTTAAGCCTGCTTTGCTCTTGATTAGAAACTTTGAAATTGGCAAAATTAAACCAGAACAGAAATTGGTGTTTCTGCCCAGTTTCGAATTGAAACCACGACACAGGCTAATAAATTTACACAGTCTAAAAATCACAGTTTTCTTTAACTTCTACTTAACTAGGGCAGGGCTCTTTTAAGTGTGGTTATTTTTTCTTTCTTCGGGTATGTTTTAGAGGGTTTTTTAAGGTGATTAGATATGTCATTATTACTATATTAGGCAGTTTGGCTATGGACAATTTTAGCTGGGGTTTTTTGGTGGAACTTCATTTCTGAGTCTTGGGGTTTTTTCAATTTATGCATTCATTGTGCTAGAGCTGCAGTGGCTCTTTTATTTTACTTTTTCATGTTTTTCTTACAATGATGCAGGAAGTATTGTAGCTCATTTTATGGGGTGTACTTTCTTTTTTTTATTTGGGGGATGGTTGCATTTGTTATTAGAAATTTTGATCAGTATTGCTGAGATTTGAAGAAGGCCTTCTTTAATTTTTTAATTTTTTTTAGTCTTTTGTGATTTTTTTATCTTATTTTCTAATTTTTGCAGACACTATTTTTAAGTTGCAATTCTTGTGTGTGTTGGGCCACACACAGCATTGGCATATGCTCAGTTTCTTTGCCATATCAAGCAGTCTCCTTCCTGTCATCCTGCTTCATTATTGCTAAATCAGAAGCATTTTTTTTTTGGCTTAAGTCATACGAGTTTTCACTACATCATGGATGTATATGGTTCCAAGTTTGTATTTCACTTGTTAGGTTATTTGAGAGGATAATTTTTGCTACTATTATTTTTCTCAAGCTTTTAATTCTTTGTTCTATGATCTTCTGCTGGGTTATTGCATATAGAGATCATTTGCACATAGATATCTTTGTTCCACACTTTTCAAAACTTGTGCCCAGAGACTGAGAGGGTTACCTATCTTTAGCATTTTTTGGTTGATAATCAGATTATGTGACATGGATTTCAAATGCTCTGCTTCAGTACTGTTAGAATTGCGGCTTCTCTTGCAGTATCTTAAAGACAGACTACCTAATTATAGATTTATCAGGTTGTTGAGTACAATTTCTTTTTAGGTTATGAAGGTTTGTTAGGGAAAAGAACTCAACAGGGATTTCGAATTTTGTGTCAGTTGTTGGGGCTGGCTTTGAGGGTCCTTCCCCCATATTATTATTGTGTATTGGTTGATTGGTTTTGGTTTTATGGGTTTTTTCGTGGTAGACACTTCTAGGAGTTTAGGCTTAGTTTGGTTTAGCTGTTGACTTAGGTTCACTGTCTGGTTTAGTTATTGTCTTAGATTTGTTTTCTGGTTTAGTTACAGCTTGAGTAACTGGGTTGTTGGCTGCAGCCTGAGTGACTGGGGTAGTTGCTAATTTAGCTGTAACTAAACCAGATACGTTGCAGAATAAAATAAATTCGTTTCACATAAGTGTTTGTAACTTACACTGAATAGGATTAGACTCCACTTCCCCAAATCTCCCTGAAAGAGATGTTATAAAAAGAATCACAGAATCATTTAGGTTGGAAAAATCCTCCAAGATGATGAGAACAACCTTTGACCAATCATCACCCTGTAAATTAGACCATAGCACTATGCTCCACATCCAGTAATTTCTTCAACACATCCAGGAATGGTGACTCCACACCCTCCCTGGGAAACCCATTCCAATGCTCAACAACCCTTCACATAAAGAAATCTTTTCTGCTGCCCAGACTAAGTGTCCCCTGACACAACAGATTTGAGGCCATGTCCTCTCATCCCCTCACTGGTTGTCTGGAAGAAGAGACTGATCCCCACCCCTCTTTCCAGGAAGCTGTAGGAAGAGATAAGCCCTTATGAGCCTGCTTTTCTCCAGGCTAAACATCCCCAGCTCCGTCAGATGCCCCTCACAGGACTTGTGCTCCAGACCCCGCCCCAGCTTTGTTCTCCAAAGTGCTCCAGCACTTCAGTGTCTTTCTTGGGGTGAGGGCCCAGAACTGGACATAGCACTCAAGGTGTGGCCTCAGCAGTGCCCAGCACAGGGGGACAATCCCTGCCCTGGCCCTGCTGCCCACACCATTGCTGATCCAGGCCAGAATGACATTGGCTTCTTGGCTACCTGGTCTGAGCTGGTTTTGCATGGTCTGGTTTTGACAGCAGTGGGGCCACAGAGGTGACTTCTGTGAGAACCTGCTGGAAGCTTCCACCATGTCCAGCAGAGCAAATAGTTCCTGGTGGCTCCAAAGATGATGTGCCACTGGCCAAGGCTGGGACATTTAGAAATGGTGGTAATGCCTCTGTGATAACAGATGTTAGAATAAATTAGAACAAACATTGTGGTGTAGTTTTAATTCCAGCCAAAGAAGAGCAGAGAGAGAATATGTGAGAAGAACAACTCTGCAGACTTCAAGTTCTGTGAAGAAGGAGGGGCAGGAGGTGCTTCAGGCACTGGAGCTGAGGTTCCCCTGCAGCCCCTGGTGCAGCCCATGGTGAGGCAGCTGTGCCCCTGCAGCCTGCAGAGCACAGCTCCATCTGCAGAGATCCAACTGCAGGGTGTGGAGGAGTTCCACACCAGAGTAGGTGAATGCCTGAAAGGAGGCTGTCAATGTGTGGGAGACCCATGGAGAGAGGCTCCCATGCTGGAGCAGCCTATCCTTGAGGGGCTGCACTCCATGGAAGAGTGAGCCATGCTGCAGCAGTCTGGGGAGGACTGTTGCTGGTGGGATGGACTTAGGTTGCAGCATTTCACAACAGGCAGCTGTTGCTCATGAGATGGATTCACATTGGAGAAGTTCACGGACAACTGTCACCCATGGGAGGCATTATCCTGCTCTGATTTTCTTAGTAGTAAATTCACTTTATATTTTTATGTTCAACCTCTTTTGTTTTTGGTAGTACTTGGTGAGCAATCTCTCCCAGTACTTATCTCAGCCAATGAACCCTTTGCTAAATTTTCTCTCCTCTCTCCAGTTGCAGAGGGACTGAGTGAGTGGCTTTTGTGGGTGCCCGGCATCCGGCCTGGGTTAACCCACAACAGTGGGCACTCACTGGCTCATGTTCAGCTACTGTTGCCATCACCCCCAGATCATTTTCTACTGACCCATTTTCCAATCACTCTTTCTCAAGCATTTAGCCCTGCCTGAGGTTGCTGTGACCTAAACTTTTGGCCTTGTTGCACCTCAAAGGAAAGTATAATAAAAAAAATAACAAAACAAAATTAAATATAGACTATATTCAGCAGTAAAACACCTTGTGAAATGTACAGTATACAGTTATATATAGTGTACGTAAGATTTTGAGGACAAAAAAGCACATAGAGGTTAGAAAGTGATCCTGCATGGTGGCAATGGTAGATTTTAAATAAAATACTCCTTTGACTAAATTTTGTGTAAAGGCCATACATTACCATTAGCATTCACATATATAGTAGTCATGGTCTAGGAACAATATTGCCTGATTCAGTGCCCCCTCCAAGACTCTCCAAACACACATTCTCTCTCACTCCCCTGATTTTCCCTCTCCCTCCCCACTGCAGTAGACTGGAGACAATTGGAGCCACTAAAGAGGGACCACACATTGAGATAAGAACATTTTAGTGGAAATAGCATTTAGGCCAAATTAACTCTTACTGTAACAGTACTAATCACAGAGGGTATAAGAAAAGAGGCAAGTCACAAGAAGAAAATCAAACAACCAAAACAACCAATAATAGACAATACTGGACAGCTTCCTATTAGACAACCAGGAGGAATGCCTTCTCCGTGTAAGAGAGTCCCTTTATCCCAGCCCCAGCAATGACATGATTTAGTATAGAATAACCTCCATGTCTAGGCATGTCCCCTTCCAACTACCACAAAAAATTAACCCTGAACTGTCCAGAAATGGGAAAATAATAAACTACAACTTGCTGCTCAAAAAAAGGGTGCTTAAGCAAACAGCATGGAGAGGGATGGTGCATGAAAAAGAAGTAACAGGAGGATGAACTGAATACATCCATGTAAGACATCTTTTCCCTACACAAGTGAAAAGACTATATCCTTGTCTTTCATTTTGATTTTGCAAGGCTTTGAGTTTGGTAAGAAATATGTGATCAGCAGTGTAAGGGTCAGATTTCCAAAACATAGACACACCACACTGGCTTTCCGATTGATGGTGTTCTCAATACATGATAGATTGAAAAGACTTGAGCAAGAAAGAGAGGAAATGTCCCATGCTCCACCAGTGTGAATCAGAATCTCTGTTATTTGGACAAGCATCCCACTGCTCGAGAGAGAGGGTACATGCTACAAGGTAAGCATTTACCTGCATGACCACACCGAGGACATGAGATGTGACAGACATGTCACTACAGTGGTGGAATTTAGTTGCATAATACAGTGAAAAATGATAGGAATCATATTTTTCTCATGAGGCAAGACAGTCAGCACAAAGAAATTCACAAAAGTGTTGCTTTTTGTATTCCTGTCTTTGACTCAGCATCAGCTGTAGCTTTGAGTGCAGCAGCTGGCATGTTTACAAGCAATTCAGAGAAACAATGTGCTTCCTTCCAGATGCATTTGTCAGCTAGGATATATGTGAAGATGTGTATTTTTCAGCTGTTACCTGGAGAGAATTCTTTCCTAGATGAGCATAATTGCAAGGAAGACTACATTGCTTTATTATAGCAGTCAGTTTGCTTCATGCCATAAACAAAAGAGCCTTTTTTATAACACACACAGCCAATATGCCCACTTGCTGCCAGGAGCAGAGTTTTCATGGAATGTCTGGTATTGAAGGAGACAAAAAGCCTCTTTGACCTTCTTATTGCTATTCAAGTGGGTATTTCTCAACTGTAAGTAATACGATGGCTAAGCAATCACATCATTGGCACTGAACTTGTTAGCAAGAAAAAACCCTTGTGTACAAAAGGCCCCATATGGTTAAGTATGTATATTTCAAAGAGAAAAATTTTCAAAGAGAAAATAATGAATCTGTCTCTTTCATTATACATTAATGGCTTCTTTATTATGTGTAGGAAAATAATCAGCCACTAAAGAGAGAATACAGAATGAGACTCGTTTGTCAGTTAGTTGAAGATTTATTTTCAGCTCTTAATATTTGTTTGGAGATGTTCATGTTAACAAATCTTTCTCGTAAAATATTTTTAAAAATTTTTTAAGAGTTTGAATTATAACAAGAAATGCAATTTTCGAATAAATTTATGACCAGCTGAGAGCAATTCTGAATATTGAGATGTCATATATTGACTCAGCAAGTTTATTTATGACACCAGGCTGAGTGGGGCAGCTGGCACACTGGAGGGAAGGGATGGCATCCAGAGGCACCTGGACAGGCTGGAGGGCTGGGCCAGTGCAAACCTCATGGGGTAAACAAAGAGAAGTGTGAGGTCCCACAGCTGGGTCATGGCAATCCCAGACACACCAGCAGCTTGGGCAGAGAAGTGATTGAGAGCAGCCCTGTGGTAAAAGACTTGGGATGATTGTTCATGGAAGACTGAACATTAGCCAGCAGTGTGTGCTCACAGCCCAGAAAGCAAACTGTGTCCTGGGCTGCATCCAAAGCAGGGCGAAGAAGAGGATTCTGCCCCTCCACACTGGTCTGATGGGACCCCAGCAGGAGTGCTGCACCCAGGCCTGGAGTTCCCAACAAAGAAAGAACAAGGAACTGTCAGAGTGAGACCAGAGGAGGCCATGAAACTGATAAAAGGAATGAAAACCTCCCCTATGAAGACAGGCTGAGAATGTTGGGGCTGTTCAGCCTTGAGAATGTTGTGTGGGGATCTCACTGCAACTTTTCAGTATCTGAAAGATACTGCAGGGAATCCTGAGGGCCTCTTCATCAGGAGCTGTAATGATGGACAAGGAGTAATGGGTACAAACTGCAAGAAGGTAAAATTAGTTTAGCTATTAGGAAGAAATTCTTTACTGTGAGGTTGGTGAGATACTGGAAGAAGTTGCCCAGGGAGGCTGTGGATGCCCCAACACTGGGAGTGTTCACAGCCAGATTGGATGGGGCTTTGAGCAGCCTGATCTAGTGGGAGGTGCCCCTCCTCATGGCAGGGGTGCTGGTACTACATGATCTTTGAGGTCCATTAGAACTCCTTAACATTCTGTGTTTCTGTTACTTCAGATTTTAAACCCAGCCCCATCAAAGCTGAAGTAATAGCCTATATTTATCATAAGAGATATGGTAAAGAAGCAGCTTGGGGTTTGATGTCCTTTCAAAATAAACATGTATAATTTTGAGTATTTAGGAGTCTTGTCTTGCTAAGTTAATCACGTATTATATTGTTTACAGTGTACCTATAGAAAGCCATTTCAATGATGTTTTCTGGCTCTAAGTAAAACTGATTACACACCTGACTGTAAGTGCTGATAATTATAATATTTTTCCTTATTTGGCAATAGGAATATCTAGCAAACAACAGAGTTTTATTTTTGTCTAAAAGGATAATTCCAAAAGAAACAGAATTTCAGAGGACCTGGAGCTCATTAACTCTATGAGTCGTATTTTTAATTCAGGTATTATATTCTTAAAATAAATTAAGGATAAAAGTGAGACTTTAACAGATAGTTTGAGATGTGAATCAAAATTGATATTTAATATCAATTGCCCTACCTTGAAGATGAAAATCAAAGAGAAGTTGATATTTTCTCACAGTAAAAAAATTTCCTATGAAGTGAAGACATTAACTTTAAATTTTGCAGCAGGAAGAAATTAAGTATTGCACATGGATTTTACTCTTCCATTAGCTTTAGCCATTTATTAATATCTGCTAAAGGTTTGTCACAATACTGATGCCATCTAAACATCAGCTTAAATACATGCTTCTAGAACTGGCTATATCAGCACACTAGAAACATAATTATAATGTTATTATGAATTATAAAATATTCTAATTTTATTAAAAGCAGTACAATTATACTGGGTTTGTCTTATTTCGGTAGCAGATGTATGTAGTTCTGGTGATTGTGACTGCTCTAGCTGAAAATTTCTTCCACTGATAAAAAAAATTTAGAAGTGAATATTGTGCCATCTGAGCTCAAGGAGTGTAACAAAGAACATACGTCCAATGATCAAAAGTAGATCTATTTCAACACTCAATGTATTCATATAGATCAAAGAATTATTTCAAAAGTCTTCAGCATTTCGTAAGTTATAGAATTGTTGTCTATTATTGTCTGTTATTATTATATTATTATTATTATTATTATTATTATTATTATTATTATATTATTATTATTATTATTATTATTTATTATTATTATTATGTATTGTATAACCATACAAATTTCTCCTGTAAGATCTCTATAGCGTTCAGTGTTCCCAACAGACAATACTAGTAGATTTAACATTCCATTACCAATTGTAATAAGAATCTAGAACCCAATTGTATTAAGAGTAGCAATCACATGTTTTACAAGATGATTTTTATATGTCATTTTAGCATTTCATAAAGTACCTAGACTAAGTGATATTGCTTCCTTCATTTTACAGAGGGAAAACAGAAAGGGGCATATGAAGGTCAAAGCAGTTCACTAATTTAAAGTATACTAATATATTTAGTATACTAAGACCTCTTTTTGGAAGAGTTCTGCATTGTGCTAAGCACTCAAAGCACAGCTCTGATATTGTATTTCTATTTCAGTTATGTTTAGGTGTCATCAGGTGTTCTGCAGATAGGACCCCACAAAATGAACAGAATATCCATAAAAGCCTGACAGCTACCAAAGGTCAGGCTGGATCAGCCAGTGTATAAGAGAATAAGGAGTCAGTGACAGAAGCAGTGCAGCTGCCATTTCTTCCAAATTACATCCAGCTTTATCAGGAAGGCTTCTGTGTTCTGCAAGCTGCTCTCTCACTTAGCAGGTGCTTTCCCAACCCTGCCCCACATGCCCTGCCTCCTTCCCTGCTCTTGTGTCATTGCTGTACAGCAAACCTCATGCCCAACATCACTGTGACAGAAGAACAAATGAGGAAAAGCCATAAAAATTAAATAAAAGCTAAAAGGAGTAGCATTTACAAAGTATTGATGTCAGCCATGCTGTGTGGGATCTGACGGGCCCGCCGCAGCGCTGCCGTGAAGGGAGGCCCCTGAGATGGGGAAGCGGGCCTCCTGAAGGGATAAGGAGCATTACACAATAACAAAGTCCAGACCCCCTAGATAAGGAGAACACTTTTTGGTTACGGAGACCCACAATTCTTTGAGGGATTTTATGTAGATCTGTTGGAACCCATTGGTTTGTAACCCCCCACACCCACCTATGTACCCTTATAAAAACCTCTGTACTTTCCCCCAGACTTTGGGGATTTCTCGTCCCTGGCTCTCCCTTCGCTGGGTACTTGGCAATAAAGTTAACCCCTGCGGAATGGCCATACGAGTCCCTCATCTCTCTCTCCCCGTGCCGGCTGTGAAGGGGTTGCCTTGCAGGATCACTGAGCTGAACTCACTGAGCTGAACTCACTGAGCTGAACTCACTATAGCCCGCCGTGGCTACTACCCTGCTAAGGCACCCCTAGGCTAGCCGAGGGAAAGCCGCTGGCTCCCTGGAAGGCATTCTCTGAGGAGGGTACCTCTCTGGGGTAGACCCGGTTATCCTGGCCTGATACCTCTCAGGCCCCTTCCCGGCGGAGCCGACATTATCTGGCGCCTGAGACAACCTCTGTACCCCTGGCCTCAGCCACTCTGGAGCAACCGAGCTGCGCCCTTCATAAGACAGGGCCAAACCAGCTGTTTTGGCGTCAGGACCTCCGAAGTCACTCCTGTGTTTTAGCAGAAGCGCCTAAAAGAGGTCAAGCCACGACCCTCACAGAACATCCAGGACTGCGCCCTTGAGGAGTGACTGCCAGCTGGCCACTCACCCAGTAGAGTTTTTTTTGGACGCAACCGGACAATACCGCCTAGGCTTGTAAGTATCGCGCATTGATAATTCTCCGGGTCCTCTTTTTATTTTCTTTTGCCTTTTTTCCTACTGGGTGAGGCACGGGAATTTTAGTAAGGATGGGAGCAAAGCTAAGAAAACATAAGGCACCCCATCCTGAGAGAGATTTTTACCCCCTTCTCCTAAACACCCTTTCAAATGTGGATTTCAAGCTATCTAAGGGACACTTTTCTAAGAACACTCTAAAACTCTTCACTAAATGGCTAGCAAAATCTTTTCCTGAACTAACCACAGATACCCTTTTTTCTAATAATTTCTGGGACCTAGTGGGAAGAAAACTTTATAATTCACAAACCGCGCGAGATTTATCCGTAGCAAAGTTCTTTCCTATATTCCACGTGGTAGTAAAATCAGTAGAAAAAACCAGTGCGGAAACCACCTTCTCCCCACCCCACCCCCACCCCACCCCTTCTTTAAACCAAGACATACCTCTGACTAGCACAGCATCTGGCCAAACTGTGGGTGGCAGAGGGAATGTCCCCCCTCCTTCCAGCCCTGGCCAGGCTGGAGGGAAGAACCCCACATCCGACCCTGATCCCCAAAAAATCCCCCACCCCCACCCCGCACAGAGCGAAACAGCCACAGCAGATGACCCACGACATTCCGCTGTCCCTTCATATGCTAATGCTAGCCAGAAGCCTAAAAACACGGTTTTCCAACCTTCATCCGGGAACATGTGTTTCCGTGTCCCCCCCTCCCCTATCCCCCTCTCCCGGGACAGAGCGAACAGACCCGCTGGGCGCTCTCCCCCACCCCGTATCTGTGATTGCGCAAGGCTACCCGCATAACTCTGACCCCCCTCCACTATCCGCCCTCCCCGTGCCTGTCCCCTTCCCCCTCACATCCGCCACGATCCCGTCGGGTATCCATCCCCCCCCCAACTCTGGTATTTCACAACCTCTCGCCCCGGCACTACCTCCCCCACCCCACCCTATGCATCTGCCCGCAGCCTGCTGTGGACAGACCCCCTCCCCTGTCCCCCCGCCTGCTGCTGGAATGCAAGTGGCACCTCCAGCTTATTTCCCTGCTGCCCCTCCACTCCCTTCTGCTCACTTAGATAACGTTACCACTGCCCTACCCTGCCCCCCTCCTCCTGCACCCCCCACCTCTTACAGCTGTGCCACAGCTTCCTCTGCACCTCCATGCTGTGGCAACCCCCCCATTCCCATTCCTCCCACCACCCCCCACCTCCCACCTCTCCCTCCCTGCCTGTAGTAAAGCCTGCACCTAAGAACAGCACCACTTCCAATTCAGACTCTGACATTGAAGATCCCTGGGTCCACATTCGAAGAGAGGCTACACAGGCAGGAGACTGGGAAGTGGCTCAGAACATTTCAGGCTTCCCTGTCATAGTAGGGAAAGGTAGGAGAGGTGGACCCTCACACACTAAAACTTGGGAACCAATAGTTTACAAACAAATTAAGGAACTTTGTAACACAGCAAAGGAACATGGCAGGAGTTCACATTTCTTTAAAAACTTATTAGAAGCTACCTTTTCTGCCTATATCCTTGTACCACATGATATTAAAAATATTGTTAATCTACTCCTTTCCCCTGCTGAATACATGTTATGGGAAAGGTGTTGGAAGAAACATTTAAAAACATTATCTGACACCTATGCTAATGACCCAAATCAAAGGACTCTAACAACTGAACAATTAGCTGGGGAAGGCGACCTCCAGAAACCTTTAGACCAAGCAAACACCTTACCTGAAGTGGCATTACATGACATAGCTACCGCAGCAAAGACATCACTGCTTCTCACCCCTGATGACTCAGTTCCAACCCAACACTTTTCTAATATAAAGCAGGCAATAGGAGAGAGTTTCATTCATTTTATCAACCGTCTGAAAGACTCATTAGACAAACAACTGGAGAGCACAGAGGGACGAAAAGAACTGTTGACAAAACTAGCTAGAGCAAATGCGAATGAACAATGTAAAACTATCTTGAGGGCTTTACCTTTAGACCCAGAACCTACCATAGAACAAATGGTAGAAAGCTGCACACATTATACATCTACTGTGAACACAGTGACACAAGCAGTTGTAAAAGGCATTGTAGATGGTGTCTCTGGAGCATTTGCAGTAGCAGCTTCAAAAGACAACACCCACTGCTTCCACTGTGGTGAACTTGGACTCTTCATAAAGGACTGCCCAGAGAAATCACCCACCCCAGACCGTCCTGCTACCTACCAAAGGCACCAGAGACAGCGACACCACCAGCAGTGTTCGGGAAACTTCCAGCACAGCACAGTCAGGCCCCGCGCCCAGACACCAAATCAAAGGCCATATCGTCCCACCCCATCTACAGCAGAGTCCCAGGAGCAGAGAGACTGGAGACATCACAGCGCATCCTCCCAGGGGATCCCAGAGCACATGAGGAAGATCCAGCACACAGAGCACTATCGATGGGAACGCGCAGGCAACTGGTAAAATCTCTGTCGCTTAACCTTACTGACAAACTGTTTTATCGTATTCCGACAGGAAAATATGGACCTCTAGGTGGGCCATGAGACATTCTCATCCTAAATGACACCTTCCACGTCCCTGAACAAATTTTTGTGTTACCAGAATTACAAACAGTGCTCCCAGGACAAGAAATCCTGGTCCGGCTTTGCTGCACTGACCCACCCTTTTATCTTTCACAGGGAACACCGATAGCACAAGTATTTTTGCTTCCACAGAACCGCCTAGAACAGGTACCACTTAATCTGACAGTGATGTGGGCACAGATTGTGGGCTTCAACAAGCCAATCACCGAATGCAGCTTGCTCTGCAAGGGAGAGAGGGTCCAACGACCAGGGATGCTGGACACTGGGGCTGATGTGACCATCATCGCCCGCTCTGAGTGGCCACCAAACTGGGAACTGGAACCTGTGGCAGGTATGATCTCCGGGATCGGTGGAGTTGCTACCTCCATGAGGAGCACACGAAATGTCATCATCAAAGGACCTGAGGGAAAGATGGCAACAACCCGACCGTTTGTGGTAAGAGCTCCCATCACCCTATGGGGCAGAGACCTTCTGTCCCAGTGGGGAGCCTATCTCCTCATTCCTAGCAGGGATTTTTAATCGGGGCCACTGAGAAAAGCGCGCTGCCAGCCACTCCACAGCTCACCTGGAAGAGTGACACCCCGACATGGACTGAGCAGTGGCCCCTTTCAAAGGAAAAACTGCACGCACTGGAATCCCTGGTGGAAGAGCAGCTTGCTAAAGGACACATCACCGAGACCACCAGCCCCTGGAACTCTCCTGTCTTTGTGCTGAAAAAGCCTGGCAAAGACAAATGGAGATTGGTGCATGACTTAAGGAAGATAAATGAACTTATCAAAGATATGGGGCCCCTTCAACCTGGCCTATCTTCACCATCAATGCTGCCCCGAGACTGGAAGCTTGCCATCATAGACATAAAGGACTGTTTTTTTTATATCCCGCTCCATCCCCGGGATGCCCCACGGTTTGCCTTCTCCGTCCCCTCTCTCAACAGGCAAGCTCCACTCAGAAGATATCATTGGCTCGTTCTCCCACAGGGCATGAAGGCCAGCCCAACCATATGCCAGTGGTACGTTGCCCACATCCTGTCCCTCATCAGGAACCAGTTTCCAGACTCAATCATCCATCACTACATGGATGACATCCTGATCTGTGCAGCAGAAAAAACCTATTTGGACAAAGCTGTTAAAGGGACAATTGAAGCCATTGAGAACGCTGGCTTTGAGATTCGTGAGGACAAAGAACAGCACACCAGCCCATGGACTTACCTCGGCCTACTGATCTGCGAGAGAACCATCGTGCCCCAACAGCTCACAATCAGAGACAACCCCAAGACTGTAAGGGACTTGCACAGCTTATGTGGATTTATAAATTGGATACGTCCCCTGCTAGGAGTAACAACAGAAGACCTCGCCCCTCTCTTCAACCTTCTCCACAGCAGCGGGGGCATAGACTCTCCTTGCACCCTCACGCTGGAAGCCCGAGGCTCCATCGCCAAAGTCCAGGAAGCCCTGTCCTCACGTCAAGCACATCACATCGAGCCCAGCCTGCCCCTCCAGTTTGCCGTGCTAGGCAAAGCCCCTCCACTTCACGGACTGATCTTCCAATGGGACCCGCAACTCAGGGACCCTCTGCTGATTCTGGAATGGATTTTTACTAGTAACCAACCTACAAAAACAATAACCACCCTCCAGGAAATAATAGCACATTAAATAAAAAAGGCCAGGACTAGCCTCCGCTCTCTTGCAGGGTGTGAGTTCACATGCATATATTTGCCACTGACCACTGGAGACCTGGAGCATTTGCTCCAGACTAATGAGAGCCTCCAGTTCGCCCTCAAAAGCTACACAGGCCAAATTTCTATTCACATGCCAAAACACAGATTTTTCAATCGTGATGCAGCTTTTGATCTGACCCCAAAATTCATCCAAAGTCGAACACCCCTAAAAGCCATAACTGTTTTCACAGATGGCTCTGGGTCATCCCACAAGTCAGTAATGACTTGGCAGAATCCAAAGACTCAAGAATGGGAGTCTGATGTCCAAATAGTGGAGGGATCTCCACAAATTGCTGAACTAGCAGCTGTTGTCAGAGCCTTTGAGAAATTCAAAGATGAACCTTTTAATCTGGTCACAGATTCGGCCTATGTTGCTGGTATAGCTATGAGGGCTGAACATGCTTTTCTAAAGGAGGTCCCCAATCAAAATCTGTATAACTTGATCTCTACACTCATTCATTTAATCTCACACAGAAAACAACCTTACCATATTATGCATGTGAGGTTGCACACTGACCTTCCAGGTGACATTGCTGAAGGGAATAGGAGAGCAGATGCACTGGCCATGCCAGCAGAAACTGCAAACATCCCTGACATCTTCGCTCAGGCAAAGTTGTCAC
Organism: Sitta carolinensis; assembly: GCA_032173965.1. Lineage (NCBI taxonomy): Eukaryota > Metazoa > Chordata > Aves > Passeriformes > Sittidae > Sitta > Sitta carolinensis. The sequence goes on along the minus strand of CM063313.1, from coordinate 25,114,110 downwards.
ATGCTTTTTTTCACCAGAATGTGCCTGCCCTCATGAGAATGTTCAAGCTCTCAAAAGACCAAGCAAGAGCCATCATTGCAAAGTGCCCGAACTGCCAGAATTACCAAATATCATCTATGGGCACCGGGATTAACCCCCGTGGACTGAACAGCTGCCAGCTGTGGCAAACAGATGTAACCCACTTCCCATCCTTTGGGAGGTCAAAGTATGTGCATGTGTCAGTTGACACATTTTCTGGAACAGTGTTTGCTTCAGCACATACCGGAGAAAATGCCACGCACACCATCAAACATTTCCTTCTAGCATTTGCCACCCTGGGAGTCCCTGAAGAAATTAAGACAGATAATGGCCCAGCCTACACGTCCCACAAGCTGAAAGATTTCTTCAATCAATGGGGAGTAAAACACAAAACAGGCATACCTGGCAACCCCACAGGACAATCCATCGTTGAAAGGACCCACCAAACCCTAAAAAGAGTCCTCAACCAATAACGGAGGGACACAGAAATTCTGTCTCCCGTGGAAAGACTCTGTAAGGCTCTCTATGTCATCAACTTCCTAAACGGTACATCATCAGAGCCTGACCCTCCAATACTCCGCCACTTCTCCAACTCAACACAAGCTAAACTTACAGGAAAACCACCAGTGCTGGTAAAGGATCCAGAAACACACCAGATCTCTGGACCTTTCCAACTGATTAGCTGGGGAAGAGGTTATGCCTGTGTCCTAGTGCCATCAGGACCGAGATGGTTTCCAGGAAAGAACATAAAACCATACCAAGGTCCTGCAAACAATGTCCCCACGGACATTGCCAAGAATGCTCCTGAGTCAAACACAGCACCTCCCCAAAACCAGACCAGTTCTGCATGGAGACGGAGACATCACCAAATAACCACAATCCAGAGTAGAGACCGTCCCGTCACCCGACAGCAGACGAAACAGAGCTAAGGCAAAAGTCAAGCCATAGGCCAGACGCTGTCTGACCAAAAGATCAATTCCCAGTTTATATGTTATCACCCCTTTTTCCCCCAAAAAACATTCCTTCCCTTAACCCTTGCCCTACCTCCCTAAACCCCAAAGAAAACCCCCCTCTCACCACAAAGCTAACAATTCTCGCCTGTATTCCCTCTCAGAAGCCCCATCCCTGTCCAAAGATGAAAATTATCTACGTTGATGCTGTCCTCATCGCTGCCTGGATGCTTGTCATCATGCCTCACGCCTTCAGCTGGGTTGTCCCACAGCCTAGCCACAATATTTGGGTAACCCTAGCGAAAACACTCCAGCAAGAAAATCTGTGCCTAGCTATGTGTAGTGTAGATAACTCACTCTCCAGATGTCTGGTAGGAATTCCCTTTGTAGCAGATGACTGGCCCATCACTAACTCAGAACTACTCCGAACCACAGGTAAGAAGCCTAATCCAGTAGATACCTGGGATGAGTGGACAAAGATTCTACCTGATGCCCGAGATGAACCCCAAGAATTAAACCTGTTGGGGTTTTCTAAGACAACATACTGTGTCAGATTTTATTTCAGGCCCCAAAATCAACATTGGCCAGGAATTTACCAAGTAAAATCATACAGAAGAGATATATCACCAATTAATAAGGCTTATAATAACCAAGATTGGTGCAACTACACCACTCACATGCTCTCAGTGTCTACTCTCCACCCCAAAGTGTTACCCCGGGGAATGTTTCTTATCTGTGGTGACAGAGTGTGGACTGGGATCCCCTTACGTCTCCAAGGAGGTACCTGTAGCCTTGGCAAACTCTCTACCCTCACTCCAAACATCACATTATTACATAATTGGAGAAAAACAAATGTATCAACATGCCAAAAGAGATCTTTTGCTGAATATGATGCAAATTGTGATAGTCACATTCATAGTTTACACTGGTAGAGAGAGTTGCAGCTTCTGTGTTTGTTCCTTGGTTAGCCGTGCTCAAAGCCCTTGGTGATATGGATCACCTAGGGTGCTGGCTGAGCAAGCAAGCCAATGCAACATCTGCTGCTTTGAGCGATCTTTTAAAGGATGAAGAGACTACCAGACACGCGACCCTGCAAAACCGAGCCACGATAGACTATCTGCTGCTCGCCCATGGACACGGATGCCAGGACATTGAAGGAATGTGCTGTTTCAACCTTTTGTCGCACTCAACATCCATCCATGCGAACATCCAGAGGATAGAAGATCTAGTAAAGGACATTAAAGTGGAAAAGAGCTTGGATTGGTTTGATAACCTTTTTGAGCAATGGGATTGACAGGATGGGGTGCCTCTTTGATTAGAGGTGCTTTGTTGATTTTTATTGTGATTCTTATAGTGTTACTTATGTTCTCATGCCTCCTTCGCTATTTTAAAAGAGTTACAAGAGAGGCCTTTTTACTAAATATAGAAGGGGGAGTTGTGGGATCTGGCAGGCCCACCACGGCGCTGCCGTGGAGGGAGGCCCCTGAGATGGGGAAGCAGGCCTCCTGAAGAGATAAGGAGCATTACACAATAACAAAGTCCAGACCCCCTAGATAAGGAGAACACTTTTCGGTTACGGAGACCCACAATTCTTTGAGGGATTTTATGTAGATCTGTTGGAACCCATTGGTTTGTAACCCCCCACACCCACCTATGTACCCTTATAAAAACCTCTGTACTTTCCCCCAGACTTTGGGGATTTCTCGTCCCTGGCTCTCCCTTCGCTGGGTACTTGGCAATAAAGTTACCCCCTGCAGAATGGCCATACGAGTCCCTCATCTCTCTCTCCCCGTGCCGGCTGTGAAGGGGTTGCCTTGCAGGATCACTGAGCTGAACTCACTGAGCTGAACTCACTATAGCCCGCCGTGGCTACTACCCTGCTAAGGCACCCCTAGGCTAGCCGAGGGAAAGCCGCTGGCTCCCTGGAAGGCATTCTCTGAGGAGGGTACCTCTCTGGGGTAGACCCGGTTATCCTGGCCTGATACCTCTCAGGCCCCTTCCCGGCGGAGCCGACATTAATGCTGGAAGTCTTAACAGTGAAGTTTTGCAGCCTTTTGTCAAATTGCTCTGCACTTTTTATATTATTAAGCTCAGCTTAAAGGGGATATTTTCCTACTTGTATATTTTTAAAAAAAACTAGGAAAATAGCAGAAAGCATATAATGTTAAGAAAGCTTTCAGATTTGAGCATATTTAACTCTTAGTTCTATAATAATCAATTTGCTTCTAATTTTTATAGTGTACCTTTATAATAATTTATTTCCAAATTGAAGCATTATTAAACTAGTCCTAGCCTATAAATAAACTGTATTAAATTTCCTTATATAGAACTTTTGACTGTTGTTTAATGATGAAGATAAATTAAGGTTTATTACATACATGAGACCATTTGAAATTCAGTTCATACTTGCTAGATGTTTAAGCCATCCAGGTTTCTCTCCTCCTTTCTGGTATGAATGCTGACTTGCAAGAGCCAAAAATTTTCTTTCAGAGAAGATGGTTTTGTATGAACCTGTTGTCATGCATACTATTTATTTACTTCATATTTTAATGGTTAAAAAGCATGAAATATGAGGAAGACTGATAAATCAAATTTTCCTGAAGTCTAAATGCATAATAATGGAAATACCTTCTTTTACAATCCTCTATTGGTGGTACATTACCATAGGTTGCTTCATTCAGGACATTTTCACTTCAAGTCTCCAAGAGCTTCAGAAATAGCAAAGATTAATAATGAAAGAAAAGATTCTAAAAATATTGCATGACAGTACAACATGAGGTTCATGAACTTTCTAGGTAAGCATTGCACACCAATGCTCAAGTTTTAGAAGTTTTACAAAGCCAAAGGACTACTTAATAGAAACAGTGGGACAGAGTAGTACACATTTTTGAGGGCAGTAGATGTCAGAGGACCATGACCACAATAAAACTCAAATACAACTTAAAATCTTCAAGAGGCAATCTGAAGTGCTGAAAAGAAGTCACCCATGAAGTACTAACCAGTACTAACCCAAGTGCATAATGGCCACGAAGCATTGATTAAAATGCCCGTTTAAAATACTTCAAAGCATCCTGGCAATATCAAAACTGGAGGAATTGCAACAGTTCCACTGCGTTTCATGAAACTGGAGTTCTGCATGTCTGTTGCCTTGCCTCTCAGAGCAGCTAAATTTAAGTACAGTCAAAGGCTGCAAAAAAACTTCTCCATGATTTGCTATAGTAGAGATAGCTCTTTAGATTTCATTACAGAGTGAGCAAAGCTCAAAAGCACAGCAGGAGCTCTGAATTCAGAGAGTGACATCCACACTGAATTTTGAAACTCCTGTGCCCAAAATTATTCAGGAGCTGAACTAGCAGTATTTCTGGAACCAGATAAATACTGGCCTTCCCTAACCAAAACAAAGTTCCAAATTTACACAGAAAACCAGAAATGTACACTGCTTCAATTAAAAAACCCCACAACACTGTGTGTATCTTCAGCTGTGTATTATTGCTGCTGTTGTTTAACGCCCCAAATGTCGGACTGAGGGTGAGTATCAGAGTATGGCTGGTATACCCACTGCATTGTGCTTGGCTTGCACTGCAGACGTATTAGCAACCTCTGCAGGCAGCAACAGTTCACAGCATTGTACACTTCTTACAGCACAATCAAAAATACAGATCCTTTCAAAATCAGTCCGTGTTCCTGCAACCTCTCATCACAGTAGCAATCCAAGGCTAAAGGTTGTATTGGCAGTCCTGAAGGTCTGAAACTCCCTACACTTCCAAACCTGCCAAACCTACAGAGCGGAGTTGTCTGTCTTGTCCTTTCAAACACTCTCCATGTCATGCCAGCCTCCTTGCATAAGTTAGTCTCTTAGTTTGCAAAACCTGAGGCTCAGTCCAAAACCTGCATCAGTCATGACCAGTTTTGCCTCCTGCTTTTGCTTTTTTGAAGAGTCTTTTGACCTAAGAAACATCCACATGAACTGTTATTCTGGGGTTTTTTTCCATTGACTCCCTAGAAGATGAAGAAAAGCTTATAAGGGGAGGCTTAATTTTTTACCTTTCTCATATTATTTATCTGCAGAAAGATCTGCCACAATCAATTTATCTCTAATTACATCTTTGTCATTCTGATTAGGCTCTTCTTATGATGCCAGTAGCTGCATTTGAGGCATAACAAAATTGATCTGATTTAGTTATCTTTCATATCGGACATCTGCTGTATCAGTTACAACCTCTGTCCATACCCTGTAGCTTTCTGCACCATTGTAATGGACATTTTATTGTGTCAATCAAATGCAGTCCCAGCTCGGCCCTTGAGTCCTCCTCAGAGGAACACTGAGAACAGCTTTGCTTTGAACACTGGTGTGTAAATACACAGGCTCTACAGACATACAGGCTTTACTTATATATCAAATAAGGCCTTTCACAAACATTAGTATATTTCTGGTGTCTCAGAGCTCAGTTTTCCCTTTAGTTTACTGCTAATGGTATCTGTTACTTATGGAAGGAAATACCCTTTATAAAAGCTGTGCTAATGACATCCTGGCATGGTTTAGGAACAGTAATCCCCAAGCCAGTGCCTCCACCAAGACTCTCTCATACTAGGTGCCTCTGTCTTGCTTTCCCTTCCTTTCCCCTTCTCACTGAATCAGGATGGAGTTGAGAACTGGATGCACAAAATGTGAAGATCATGGGTTGAGATAAGAACAATTTATTGGAAACATCGATGAGATAAGAAAGTGAATAGTAACAGCCACAATGTTAGTAACAAAAGCTACAAAGAGAGTGTGTTTTACATGGAAAAATGCTCACTGTAGACCCAGGGCAACAATGAACATTGGCTTTCCTCCACATTTGCTCAAGAGCTAAGGCTCACCCTTCCTCAGATGCCTGGGAGAGTTCCTTCGCCCCACCCCTGACAAAGATGTGCAGTGAAACAGAATAACCTCCCAAACAAGTCAATTTAGCCATGCTACTGATAAAAGTTAACTCTGTCCTGGCCAGAACCAGGGCACATCCAAAATATAGATATCACTGTATTTTTATCCTCCTTTTCTTGGCATAAAGGGGTGATAGCTATAGTTTAGTAATATGCATAGCTTAATCCATATCTTCTTCACTATTTCATGTTAAGATTGAAGCACAAGAAATTATGCCCAAAATTTGGCATTGTTAAGACGACAAAATACTTTTTCTTTTCAAATTCGGTTGGCTCTCCAAAATCATGTAAATGATATGAGGCATTTTGTAGTTGTGTCAGTTATGTTATTGCCTTAGTTAAAGTTATCTCTATACCAGTATGCCAGATGTCCAAATGCAATATGGTTTCAACATTGATGCATTTCACAGTTTGTCTTTGTAATACCTATTTCTGGAGCTCTTATAGAGAGACCCTTTCTTTCTCAGTGAAGTGCCACATAGGAGAAACAAAAGGAATACAACAAAAATTGTTTGTCTAACAAAAAAAAAAATCAATTTGAAATAATGTGGTGAAAAAAACTGAGTATTAAGGCCATCAGAGAAAAAGATAAAAGGAAGGTGAAATTAATATGAAAGACTTTGAACAGCAGATGATCATGCATAAAAATAAACTATGACTCATTGGTCTATATTTTAAAAAATTTGGGCAGATTTTTCTTCCCTAGGTGTTTGGGTAGCTGACAGCACATGATTTAAACAGAGATGGATTATGAAATTCTCACTCCACTGCCATACTTATTCACATGTGTTTCTTACTGCCTAATCCATTAATACATTTCTTTTAGGAAATCTGCTTATTTTAATATCCTTTCTGTGGTGGTCTCTTATGTAAAATTAGAACACTTCTCTTCATAGATTCCATAAAAAATCCACAAAACATTTGCATTTCTAGCTCTAAATGTTCTAAGTTTCCTCAGTTTTTCTTGGAAATTAAAAATCTTTAGCCCAGTGTCTGTCTTTCAATTTAATTTAAGATTAAATTATCGTTGTTCACAGCTCTTTACTACTGATTTTTACCTGGGAAGTAAAAACACAGTTACGTTTACCTCTCTAAGTAAAATATCAGTGTCAGAAACCACAGAGCAAGAATGGAAAAAGTCCTATCAGTTCTCAGGTCTTCCAAAATATCCAGAGATAATATGATCGCTACAGCTCTTCATCAGCCATTTCAAAGCATTAAAATCTGTTCATGCCACCCCTGCTTAAAAGAGATAGGATGTGATCAATATATAACATTTTCCTTTTTTAACTTATTTCTCTCTCTGCTGAACGCTGCAAATCTCTCAGCCTCTATTCTGGTCATGATGCTGTTTCTTACTTACCAAAAGGTCTATTTGGTCCTTTGTGGTACTCACTTTCTTTATATTATTGAACATACTTCTCAGCACTAAGTGTAAGGATATGACAATTGACCATTCCAAGTCAGTGCTCACATCCTTTCAGACCAATAGTGATTTGCTATTAGGATAATTAAAGAAAAAGTGCACATGGTGATTCTCTCCTGCCACAGGTTCCAGCAAAAGCCATAGGAACTTGCTGGCCCAAAGGTTAAATGAGGATCACTGTCCACAACTTCCAGTAATACAGACCTCTTCCACTACCAATTACTTAGGTTGAGAGAAAGAGTCTTACCCTTAGGCCACTGCCTGTAGTACTATAAACACATCTTAGAATTCTGCAATCTGTCTGGATCCAAAATAGTTTATTTACTTCTGTGTACAAGTGTCTGTGTACTTGATTTTCACTTTTACATTTTCCAGGGTATAAGACAGAGACAGAAATTCAGAAAGGCAAAAGTGAGAAAAACGTGTGACTCAAGGTAAATGGAGTTTAGTACGTGAAGGGAAGGGAAAAAAAAAAAAGAAAGGTGCTGGATTATGACAGCTATATCAATTCCATCCCATTCCAATGTAGTTCCAAAATCGGATTTCTTATGTTTTAATAATATTCTTTCTTCACCAGAGCCTGTAATGCCTATCTGGTGTTCTTACATCCCTGAAGTCTCTCAGCTGTCACATTTTGTAGGGTATTTTTCTTCTCTATGCCTTTACTCCTTCCGCGAACCAAAACTAAGCAGAAAAAAGTTGCATCTCTTGTTCAAGAATTATTGTTGCTTTCAAAACTAAAACTAGTTTTCTCTATTACAAAATTTAACAAAATTTTGTATCCAAGTGCCATGGGTTAACCACAGCCACCAACCCCCAAGCAACTGCTTGCTCATTCCCACAAAAACAGAATCAGGGAGAGAATCAGGAGGGTAAAAGCTGGAAAACTCTTATTTTGAGATGCACCCAGTTTAATAAGGAAAGCAAAACTAGCACACATAAACCAAGCAAAACAAGGAATTAATTCACTGCTTCCCATGGTAAGGTGTTCAGCCATCTCCAGGACAGCAGGGCCCCATCACATGTAACAGTGATTTCAGAAGACAAACTCCACCTGTCCAATGTCCCCTTTCCCATCTTCTTCCCTACCTTATATACCGAGTATGATGTCACATGGTCTGGAATATCCCCTTGTCAGCTGGGTCCACCTGTCCTGGCTGTGTCTCCTCCCAACCTCACAGGCACTACCATCTCCCCTGCCCAATGGCAGAAAAGGCCTTGGCTCTGTGTGAGTCCTGTTGAGTGATAGCAAAAACATCACATCCTCCACTGTTTGTTCAGCACAGATCCAAAACACAGCCCCATGCCAGCCACTGTGAAGAACTTTAACTCTATTCCAGCCAAAACCAGCATGTCAAGAAAGTATGTAAGTCCTTAAAGGTGAAGAAAACACTTTTTCACTTTCTAAATGTCCCACTAGACTTTCATGTCTATAAAACAAATTTTATTAGAATCTTGAAAAATATTGTCACTTATTCTTATAGTTCACAATATTCAAGAAGAAAATGCTTTTCACTAGAAAAAAAAAAAAAAAGGAGGGAGAAAAGAGAAACAGACATTCTCCCATGCACATAAAAAACCCAAGATTACTTGGAAAAACTCATAATTTCAAAATTATGCAACTACATCCTTGAACATTGGATGATTCACATGTGTAAGACTGGACAAGATTGAAATTGTAAGCTGAATCTCATTTCATTTCCTAAGGCACTATTACTTTCTTGACTCAGCACCTAGAAATGTTGGCAAAGGATAAGGGACATGTTAGTTTATCAAAAATTGTATTAGTCTGCCAAGGGTCTTCTTGGAGCAGCTCTGTGAGCTGTGATCACAGATGCTGAAGCTCTGCCCTTGGTACGGCAGAAACAAGCACAGAGGGGACATGGGGAACACTGGTCCCAGCTGTCTGCATGACCCTTGAATGGCAGTCATCCAGCTCTTCCTTTCTTGGCTTGTGAAGAATAGACCATGATCGTTGTGACTGAGAATCCATGGCCTCAGGGTCCTACCCTACTGCTGCACCACGTGCTTTTTCAGCAGAAAACATGAAAGTTCATCTGAGGCACTTTACACCAATACCTATGTATTAAACTTCCTTCATTTGCTGTCACGGGGTAGAAGGTGACAATCTGCTCTTTCCAAGGAACATTGAATCTCTAGGTGCTTCAGAAATGTTAGTTTTCTATTTAGACAATCAGCTACCCAAGTGTAAACTCATCCACCAAGAGTTTTCCTCTTTATATAAACAGCTTCTAATATTTTAATACTCTGTCTATACCAAATAGTACCAGCTCTTCACAATATGCTAATCCTTAGATGTGGTGGCCAACAGCTGGCCTGAGTGCCAAACAGTTATAATTAATCTTAGACTTATAACTGAAAATATAACTAATTATATAAGTACCTCAATTATATAATTTGCCCAGTGTGGACAGCCGCAGAGCAGGCCAAGGCCAGGGGGACGTGAGCAGCTATTGGCTGGTTGCCTGGGCAGCAACTGGTTCAGCCAGTGGGGTTTGACCATGCAGCCCTTCTGACCCAGTAAAGAAGAACTATACTTAATATAGTCTGCTATTGAGCATGAATGCAGTGTGTCTTGTTGCCTGTCTGTCTCCCAGCTGAGATATCTCAGCTTCCTGAAAGGAAAATCACATCTATTTCATACGTCAGGAACCTCCAATAGCAGTTTAAGTATGATAGTGAACAATTCTTGTGGGTTTTTGGGTTTTTTTTTTCAAAATCCTACACCTTTATGCCATCCACACTCATTTTTAGCAGAGTCTTGATGTTGCCTTTATTCCCAATGGTTTCTTTTTTATAACACAAGGATCATGTCCTGTGCTGCACCCAAATGAGAACATGATTTGCTCTTTCTACAGTGCTACCTATCTTCAAGGCTGCAGAACATGCTTCAACTGCTACCTAGAACTACCATCCAATTTAACAATTTTTGCAAACATTAGCATCACTGCCTGGACATTTCTGTGAGGAAAAGAGAACATCAGACACATAAAACTTTAGATGAACTGCCTTGTCCCATGGAGCTGGAAATTCTGCAGGAAGTGCCAAAGGCCTGCTTGAACTATTAATTTAGTCAGACCTTTCTTTGTGAAAGGATATTATAATGGGCTCTTTCCCCTTTCTGGTATGCAGAATGCTGTCAGGGTTGAGCAAGCCAAGGGCTTTTCCTTTCAGCCTTGGTAACAAGTACCCCCGTTATAATGAACAATCACTGGTTATGGTGAGCAAAATCTAGGGGAGCTAATATGTTAATGTTTCTGTAAAGTTCACAATATTTGTTACTCCCACTGGTTGTGTTCCCCCTGCAAAATTTTATATATTCCTAATCCTCACATCCCATTGGAACCCTTCCCTCAGAATCCACCCTTAATTTAACCCTTACAGGTTACTGTTTCACTCTGGCCCAGGGTCCTTCAGAGTTGACCCCATGCCCTGTTCACCTTCTCTCTTTGTTGTTTTATTTATTGAAGTTCCTTTATTTTTGGCAACCCAATTGACCCATCCATTTATTACATCAACACATAATTCTTGACCAACACAGTCCTAAAGCGTCAGCAGGTCGGACTGTCACAGAATGCTTTCAGTAAAAGTGCACCCCCTTGAAAGGCTAAATGAATCCTGGGGCACCAAGGATGACATCCACTGAGTGCTACTGGAAAGAGTGAAAATAAAACTTGACATCAAGGCAGCACTCAGACTTCTTTGTGTAAAACAGGTAAATATAAAAAGAGGTGTAGTGTATAAACAGAGCAGTGCATGGCAGGTGGAAGGAAATGAAACAGAGTGAAAAGGAGAAATTTGCAGAATCAGGAGGAAAGGAAAATAATATTATTAATAACCTATTTTGTTAAAAACAAAAGGAAAAATAAGGGAATAATAAGCAGTCTACCCTTTGGTAGATTGCTGATTGATGTAGATTTCTGCCTTTTCTGCCTCTGAACACTTTTATCTTCTATGATGTTGTTTAGATGAACAGTACATGCAGTCTGTACTAGCAAAAGCAAGGCTGAGCTATTTATGTCCTAGAACGTGCTTCATGGATTTACACTAGTTATTTCCCCTAAAGTAAATAATCCAGTCTCAGACTACCCAAATTTCAGGGCCTAACTTAGGAACCAAGACATAGAAGATCATACAGAAGGATAAACACAGGCCACCTGTTCTGCTGATGCAGATGCCCAGCACTTCCAGATTCACCATATACACTCAATACCTCTCACAATGAAAAATACCCATCCCATAATCAGAAAGAAAAGTTGTTAGAAAGGATTGCTGATAAGACCTGAAATCTTTCATACATAGATTTTTAAATTATTATTTTTTCTTTTCAATCAGAGCAGATAAAATCCCAGATTATCTGCTTGCAGGCCACACTAATTGGCACCTTTGGCACCAGTCCTAATATGAAGTCCAAATGATGAGTAGCTATAGATCCTGATGTGTATTTCCAACTTTGCACCAAAAGACAGACTAGATAATCTCAGCAGGAAAAAAATCTACTTCCTTAGCCTATAAAATTGACAAAATTCACACTCCTGAGCCAGCAGTGTGTCCATGTAGCCAAGAATGAAAATGGTATCCTGGGGACATTGGGAAGAGCATTGCCAGCAGGTCATGGAAGGTGATCCTGCCCCTGAATTCAGCCCTGGCGAGGCCTCACCTGGAGTGCTGTGTCCAGTTCTGGGCTCCACAGGACAAGTGAGACATGAAACTCTCGGAACAATGCTAGGAGCCAGTTATTAAGATGACTCTGCCCAAACTGAAGTACAAAGAAGACCATGTGCCAAAGTCAATAGTATGGATTTTGTTTAACAGTAAAAATTATTGTTAAACAAACCTCCATTTAATCTTGGAATTAACACCTTCCTGCTTGCCATCTGTGCTGATCTTATTGGAATTTTTTCTTTGACATTATTTTGAAACAGTTCATTGTGCTCTTTAAGTCCTTAAAAGTGCATCTGCAGAGGACTGTGAAGACAATCAGGAGAAAGGAGTACCTCTCTTAGAAGGAAAGGTTAAGATAGCTGGGCCTCTTCAGCCTGGAGAAGAGACTGAGAAAGGACCTCATCAGTGTACAGAAGTATCTAAAGGGATACCAGACTCTTTCCAGTTTAGCTAAGGGCACAAACTGAAACACAGGCGAGTGCAACCTGAACTTGCAAGAGCTATACTGTGAGAGGGACAGAGCACTGGAACAGGTTGTCCAGAGAGGTTGCAGATTGTCATACCCTGGAGATACTCAAAAGCAGTTTAGACACATCCCTAAGTCCTGTGTTGTAGGGAACCCTGACTGAGCAGGGAGGTTAGATTAGATTCACCCCCAGGGGTGCCTCCAAAACTTACACATTTAAAGAATCTCCTTCTATTAAAAAGGATTACTTGATTTCACAGTGTCACCTCCCACACACAATAAAATAACCTAAAAAAAAAGAAGAAGTGAAGTTTCAGGGAAGGGAAGTTTCAGGGAAGGAACGTTTCAGGGAAGTTTCAGAGAAGGGAAGTTTCAGGGAAGTTTTAGGGAAGGGAAGGGAAGTTTCAGGAAAGGGAAGTTTCAGGGAAGTTTCAGGGAAGTTTCAGGGAAGGGAAGATTCAGGGAAGGGAAGTTTCAGGGAAGATTCAGGGAGGGAAGTTTCAGGGAAGGGAAGGGAAGTTTCAGGGAAGGGAAGTTTCAGGGAAGGGAAGTTTCAGGGAAGTTTCAGGGAAGGGCAGATTCAGGGAAGGGAAGGGCAGTTTCAGGGAAGGGCAGTGAAGGGCAGTGAAGGGCAGGGAAGGGCAGGGCAGGGAGGGAGAGGGAAGGGAAGAAGGGAGGAAGGGAAGGAAGGGAAGGGAAGGAAGGGAAGGAAAGGAAGGAGAGGGAAGGAGGGAAGGGAAGGAAGGAAGGAAGGGAAGGGAAGGGAAGGGAAGGAAGGGAAGGGAAGGTAGGAAGGGAAGGGAAGTAGGGAAGCGGAAGGGAAGAAGGGAAGGGAAGTTAGGGAAGGAGAGGGAAGTCGGGAAGGGAAGTTTAGGGAAGGGAAGTTCAGGGAAGGGAAGTTGGAAGGGAAGGGAGGGAAGGGAAGAGGGAGTTGGGAAGGGAAGGGAAGGGAAGGAAGGGAAGGAAGGGAAGGGAAGGGAAGGGAAGGGAAGGAAGGGAAGGGAAGGGAAGGAAGGGAAGGGAAGGGAAGGGAAGGAAGGGAAGGGAAGGGAGGGAAGGGAGGGAAGGAAGAGGGAAGAAGGGAGAGGGAAGGGAAGGGAAGGGAGGGAAGGGAAGTCAGGAGGAAGTAGGGAAGTTTCAGGGAAGTTAGGGAAGTTTCAGGGAAGTAGGGAAGTAGGGAAGTAGGGAAGTAGGGAAGGAAGTAGGGGAAGGAAGGAAGGGAAGGGAAGAGGAAGGGAAGGGAAGGGAAGGAAGGGAAGGGAAGGGAAAGGGAAGGGAAGGGAAGGGAAGGGAAGGGAAGGGAAGGGAAGGGAAGGGGAAGGGAAGGGAAGGGAAGGGAAGGGAAGGGAAGGGAAGGAAAGGGAAGGAGGGAGGGAAGGGAAGGGAAGGGAAGGGAAGGAAGGGAAGGGAAAGGGAAGTTTCAGGAAGGGAAGGAGGGAATTAGGGAAGGGAAGTTTCAGGAAGTTTCGAGGGAAGTTTCAGGAAGTTTAGGAAGTTTCAGGGAAGTTTCAGGGAAGTTTCAGGGAAGTAGGGAAGTTTCAGGGAAGGGAAGGGGAAGGGAAGGGAAGGGAAGGGAAGGGAAGGGAAGGAGGAAGGGAAGGGAAGGGAAGGGAAGGGAAGGGAAGGGAAGGAAGGGAAGGGAGGGAAGGGAAGGGAAGGAAGGGAAGGGAAGGGAAGGGAAGGGAAGGGAAGGGAAGGGAAGGAGGGAAGGAAGGGAAGGGAAGGGAAGGGAAGGGAGGGAGGAAGGGAAGGGAAGGAAGGGAAGGGAAGGGAAGTAGGGAAAGGGAAGAGGAAGTAGGAGTTTAGGGAGAGGGAAGTAGGGAAGGGGAAGAGGGAAGGGAAGGAGGGAAGGGGAGGGAAGAGGGAAGGGAAGGAGGGAAGGGAAGGGAAGGGAAGGAAGGGAAGGGAGGAGGGAAGGGGGAAGGGAAGGGAGGAAGGGAAGGGAAAGGAGGGAGGGAAGGGAAGGGAAGGGGGAGGGAAGGAAGGGAAGTAGGGAGGGAAGGTAGGGAAGGAAGGGAAAGGGAAGGGAAGGAAGGAAGGGAAGGGTTCAGGGAAGGGAAGTTCAGGGAAGGGAAGGGAAGGGAAGGGAAGGGAGGGAAGGGAAGAGGGAAGGGGGGAGGGAAGGGAAGGAAGGGAAAGGGAAGACAGGGAAGGGAGGAAGGGAAGGGAAGGGAAGGGAGGGAAGGGAAGGGAAGGGAAGGGAAGGAGTGGGAAGGGAGGAAGGGAAGGGAAGGGAAGGAAGGAAGGGAAGAGGAAGGGAAGGGAAGGGAAGTTTCAGGGAAAGGGAAGTTTCAGGGAAGGGAAGTTTCAGGGAGGGAAGTTTCAGGGAAGTCAGGGAAGGGAAGAGGGAAGGGAGGGAAGGAAGGTGTAAGGGAAGGGAGGGAAGTAAGGGAAGGAGGAAGGGAAAGGGAAGGGAAGGGGAAGGGGAAGGGAAGGGTAGGGAAGTTTCGGAAGGAAGTTTGGGAAGGGAAGGGAAGGGAAGGGAAGAGGGATAGGGAAGGAAGGAAGGGAAGGGAAGGGAAGAGGAGTGAGGGAAGGGAAGGAAGGGAAGTAGGGAAGGTAAGGGAAGTTTAGGGAAGTCAGGAAGTTTAGGGAAGTTAGGGGAAGTTTCAGGGAAGGTAGGGAAGGGAGTTAGGGAAGGGAAGTTAGGGAAGGGAAGGGAAGGGAAGGAAGGGGAAGGGAAGGGAAGGGAGGGAAGGGAAGGGAAGGGAAGGGAAGGGAAGGGAGGGAAGGAAGGGAAGGGAAGGGGTAAGGGAAGGAGTTGGGAAGGGAAGGAAGGGAAGGGAAGGGAGGGAAGGAGGGAAGGGAAGGGAAGGGAAGGGAAGGGAAGGGATGGAAGGGAAGGGAAGGGAAGGGAAGGGGAAAGGGGAAAGGGGGGAAAGGGAAGGAAGGGAAGGGAAGAAGGAAAGGGGAAATTTCAGGGAAGGGAAAGGGAAGTTTCAGGGAAGGGGGGGAAGTTTCGGAAGTAGGGAGAGGGAAGGGAAGGGAAGGGGAAGGAAGGGAAGGGAAAGGGAAGGGAAGGGAAGGGAAGGGAAGGGAAGGGAAAGGGAAGGGAAGGGAAAGGGAAGTTAGGGAAGTTGGGGAAAAGGGGGAAACAGGGAAGGGGAAAGGGAAGGGAAGGGGGAAGGGGAAAAGGGAAGAAGGGGAAATTTCAGGGGAAAGGGAAAAAAGGGAAGGGAAGTTTAAGGGGGGGGAGGGAAGAAAGGGGAAGGGAAGGAAAAGGGAAAGGGAAGGGGAAAAGGGGAAGGGGAAAGGGGAAAAGGGAAGGGGGGAAGGGAAGGGAAAAGGGGAAAAAGGGGGGGGAAGTTTGGGAAGGGGAAAAAAGGGGAAGGGAAGGGAAGGGAAAGGGGAAAGGGGGGGAAGGGGAAGGGAAAGGGGAAAGGGAAAAGGGGAAGGGAGGGAAGGGAGGGAAAAGGGAAGGGAAGGGGAAAGGGAAGGGAAGGGAAGGGAAGGGGGGGAAATTTCAGGGGGTTTAGGGAAGTTTTAGGAAGTTTTAGGGAAGTTTCAGGGGAAAATTTTTAGGAAGGGGAATTTCAGGAAGGGGAAAGTTTCGGAAAGTTTCAGGGGAAATTTCAGGGAAGAAAGGGAAGTTTCAGGAAGGGAAGTTCAGGGAAAGGGGAAATTTTGGGAAGGGGAAGGGGGGGAAGGGGGAAAGGGAAGGGAGGGGAAGGGAAGGGAAGGGAAGGGGAAAGGGAAGGGAGGGA